>PVKN010016809.1:0-17666 GCA_004027915.1 Capromys pilorides | reverse complement strand
TAGATGGGATCTTTCTAGCTAAATCAAGCCACAGCAGCCTGCTCAAAGCCATCATCCTCTGGCTGTGGTAGCTGCTCAGACCCTAGGATGCCTGCTTCTCCTACACTAGCCTCTCTACTATGCCTTGGCCAAGAGAAAGCCATGTTAGGCTATACACAGCATTAGCTGAGGTGTGAGTGCTGAGGCCATGGCTGAAGGCCATGAGGACTCCCAGGAGCATAATTCCTTGGAGACTGCCTGGATGAGGACTCCCAGGAACATAACTCCTCCGAGCCTGCCTGGCATCTCCAAATACACAGTGTATTCTCAGAGAGGAGGATGGTTTTCCCTCCTGGCTGATGCATCCCAGGAGACTGCTGGTCGTTCTGCAGTTCACTGGACTCAGTTTTAGAGTTGGTTCCAGAGCAGAGAAAAACAGGGTGAGAGAAAGGTTACCATGAGGTGTCATGTGTAGGATGTGGGAAAATCAGTCAGTCTAAGAGAGTCAGATCCGCAGTGTGACAGCTAAGGACAGCTCTAGCCACGGTGCTGGCTTTTGGAGTCAACAGTTGCTTTTCAGAGCTTTTGCTCTGGGGTCCTCAAAGTACATCTTCCTTCTCTTTTTTTTTAAAAAAAATATCAAACTCTGTAGTGGGAGCCAAGTTGAGAGTGACAGTTTTATTTCCTTTAAACTATAGATTCTAGTTCTTTCAGCTTTCTTGCCATGGTATGTACACTGTTCTAACTGGGCAAATAATGTGAATTATTTAATAGTTCTTGGACTGGAAACACACTGAACTTTTGAATATAACACACTGACTGAAGCTGAGGCCCCATATAAATCTAAATCCCATCCTTCTTTCGCCATATACGTAACTTTTTTCTTTTCTTTCTTTCTTCCTTTTTTTTTTTTTTTTTTTTTTTTTTTTTTTTTTTTTTTTTTTTTTTTTTTTTTTTTTTTTTTTTTTTTTTTTGTTGTTGTTGTTAAGCTAAATAAGAAAATATGTAGCATTTCCAGGCTGCCTATACTCAAGAGAATCTTATCAAATCCAGAAAACAACTGCAAGTGAGACATGCCTGCCAGGCACAGCGCTTCAGGGGAGATTCCGTGTCACTATGGCTACTCTCAAATTCAGAAGCACTCCTCACATGCAAGCCTTTTAGAAACTTGGCAAGTGTAGACCTTGAAAATAAGACAGGGCCAGGGAGATAGCTCGTGGAGTAAGCGCTTGACTGGCAAGTGCAAGGTCCTAAGTTCAGCCCCTGGTACTACCGAAAGAAAAAAAGAAACAAACAAAGAAAGAATAAAAATAAGAGGAACTAAATAAATTCTTAAATATAAGCTGATCACTGAGGCTATAGTCAATTCCTCCTATATTAGTTCAGGTTACACATCAGCCAGGGAACCAAAGAGTGTGAGTACAGCAGATGCTCATAGAAAAACTTCCCCTAGATTCTTCAGATAAAGACCCTTTAGGGGTTTCTGGCAGTATCATAAACCCAAATGTTGCCAACACAAGTTCATTTCTTCAACAAAAACAACAAAAGTCAAGCCAATCTACAATCTTTGGCATGGAGTCAAAGAATTTTCTTGCAAATTCAGTGTGAACAAAGAGCAATCAAGAGAGATCCTACACTGACCTTGACCTTTGTCAGCCTGCTCAGATTCAATTAACATATAAAGGGAGGCTAAATTTTGGTGTTGGGGTTATAATTACTCAATGATCTAAATGTCCATCCTTGTAGAGAAGAATGAAACAGAGTTCACAAGTACCAAATTACACATCTTCTTGGTTCATCAGTGTTAGCAAACTTCATTCATGTATTTCTTCAATGACTGGAATATTCCTGACCTTCTGTTAGGTGTAGCGTGTAACAGCGGAGAGCATTGCATGTACTCCAACAGCAAATGCAAAGGGGAGGGTTGAACAAATTTAGCCTCAAACGAAAGGAGAGGCTTTCTCTGGAAGCTGCCACTTGAACAACTGAGTATGAGTGCTACAAAGGAAACTTCCTGAGAAAAGAGAACAGCACTTTTTAAAATAGCTTCCGATGATGATTACTCATGAGGCCGGGCCGTGGTGATCACTGTTCATCGCATGCTGGTTTTCTATAACTAACAGCAAATATAGGATACCTTGAAGAAAAACTGTCCATAAGCTCTCCACTAAAGTATTGGTGTGAGGCCCCCTACTGATCTTAAATTTACAGCGAGAGGAACATACTTCATTTACTAAGATCTTAAGAAATTCTAGTCTTGACTAAGCTTGATCACTGTGCTAAATTCTTTTTCTCAGGGGACCAGAAACATGGAGATTTCAGAACTAGACTGTAGAAGTGGTATTTGTGGTAAATGTAGTCAACACACTGTAAAGGGATGTACGAAAACCAGGAGGATAGTAAGAAAAGGAGACTCTTCTTCGAATAATTTCCTCATCTTGTCTATTCCAATGGATTCACTGACTCATTCTTATTGAAAGCACCTTCAGAGACAGAATCCATTTGTGGGTGTTAGAATTGGTGGTGGAGGAGGCACTGCCTGTTTAACTCACCTGGAGGAGTCAGAGTTAATTACCTGGTACCTCTTTCATTGCCTAGGCTTTCCACATGAGGAGCCAACAGGCAAATTAGCAGAGAGATTCACTGCTGCAGACTATAAAGTCAGGCTAAGGACAAAGTGAGAGGCTATTTCTTTGGCCATAACAATGCCAGAAATCACAGCAGATTTCCCAGTGGGAATAATATCAGAGAAAATGGGTGGAAACTAGATGTAGCAAGAACATTATAGGAAGAAATTTTAAAAATGGCTGCAAAGACAAAGCCAGTAGGCAGTGAGCTGGTGGCTTGGGGAAGGAATAGAGAAAGTGAGTTTTTAGTCTTCTCTTTCAAGAATGCTAATCATAAACTGCAAGCACAGGATCAAAGGTAACTTTGACCTTTTTCTTAAGAACTGAACAAAAAACATTTTCCTCAAGGCAAAGGACAGGGAAGTAGGAAACAGTTGAAAAAAGAAAGAGTTAGGCGGGGGAGATAGCTCAGTAGAATAAGCGCTAGCCTGGGAAAAAAGAAAGATTGAGAGGAACTAAAACAACACTGTATCAAAAGGATAAGATACTGGGTAGCCTTGGCCAAGAGATGGGACTCTTGCCTCATGGGACAGGAAATTAAAAAATAATACCTGTAAACAGTTACATTTTGTGGTGACAAAAGAGAAGACGAGAAAATTTATCTACATTTGGCTTTTTGCAAAAGTAGCCAATGACATCAGTAGGGGACAAATGGAAAAGCATGAAGAAGCTGCTGTAGAGGGTGGGAGAAAGGAATGCAGGAACACGTCTAAGCATCCCCGAGTGCTACTGCCAATGGCTGTGCTGCTCGGGCGCACCTCTAAGCTATTCAGCAAATAATCCTGCTAGGAAGATACTTCCAGAATACCACTGAGCAAAAGAGGTCCAAGGCCCTCTCTTTAAGGAGCTAGCCAACAGGAGTCATAAAATATGGGGATAAGAGATGACAAAAGTCTACCTGCTAAGTTATTCCAAGGAACATGATGGGCAGGAATGTTGGCTGTGTTGGCTACAAAGAGAGATATTTGTAGGAAATCCTAGACAGCTGAAGCTCTTGAGGAAATATATCTACTTCTGCTTTCTCCACGGACTTTTTTTTCCTCTGCATTTTTTAGGGAAGGGTCTACAGGGTGTTCAGGATCTCACTACTAGACTGGACTTGTAGTTATCTGCCTGCTTACAGCCTCCCAAGAGCTGGAATTATAGGAGCATGCCACCATGCCCAGTCTTAATTGCCATCTCAGCACACCCTGGGGGCGGGGCCAGCATGGCAGGCCCAGGAATCAAACCCCCAGCCCCAGCACCTGCTTGCAGTTTCTTTAATCTGCTGAACTATTTGGCCTGTCCTTCCCCATGGACTTTAAAAACCAATGACATCATTGAATATGGGGATTGGTGACTTCCAGGAAGACGGAGGAGTGGTGAATAACAGAGAAAGAGCCTCTCCAAGATTTGAAGTCCAGATGCTGGAATATAGCTGGAAGAGAAGAAGGAAGGAAGAGGATTCTCCAAACCCAACAAGAATCTGAAGCAAGAATTAAAGCCCACAGGGAAATGGTGAGCGGCACTTTCTCCTTGAGCCATGGCTCATGGTCTGGGGGCTGGCTTGAACCTGTAGATGCACTATGACTACCCAAGACCCCAAAGGCCTCCACAAGGAAAAGCACCAGTGGATGCAGCAGACTGCAGTGAATGATTTGGGCTCAGACATCCTCAGGAGAGGGCACTTGGCCGTTGGCCACTTTGGAGAGTGACCAACTGAGCTTGGCGCTCGGAGCACCATGGTTAGCTCCACCTAGCAGCTCTAAGTGTCAGGGTGAGGTGCAATTGAGTTCAGTCCGAGAAAGGTCATGGAGCTGAGTCCAAGCGTGCAAGTGTGTGCTGTGGGCTGAACAAACTTGGGTTGCAGTGAACTGCAGGCTTGCACCTGTCCACTACCCTGCCATAAATCCACAGCTGGTTGTAGATCAACACAGGTCTGCCTGCCCACTCTGTCACATGTTACAGTGGGCACTTTTGGTTGTTGTTGTTCTCTATTGTTTCATCATTTTTTGTTTTTCCTTGTTTTTATATGAATGTAATCACTGTTTCCAATTTTTATTGTTCTGTGCTGGCATTTATTTCTTTTTTCTCTTTCCTTCCTATTTTTTTCACTACTTTCCAAAAGTTCACATGTAATCTTCCTCTTCCTCTAGCCTTGACTCTAATCTCTTCCTTATCTTCTATTTCTCTATTCTTTTTCCTCCCAACTCCCTTTAAATTTTCTCCCCTGAGAGTATAATCACCATCCTGAAGGCATATTTACTGTATAAACTTTTCTGGTTTGCTTCAGATTTTGTTACATAACCATAAATCTAGTTTACACAGTTAAAAGTATAACTGGCAAAGTAATAGTTACAATAGTTTGTCATTTTCCGGGCTGTGTCTGATGCTCCTATTATTGCTGATTACACTACTTTAGCCAAAGAGCCGTGATTGTTTTAATCAGTTGTTCTTCCTGACATGCCAAGATTAAAGTTGCCTAAGAGTCATACACGGTATCATGGGCCAGCACCAAAGCAGTAACGACAGAAAATTGCTCAAGCATGGGAAAGGAATTTAACATACAGTCCAGTGAGGTGTGTAGTATCCCAATTAGCCACGGTTGAATATAGGGATTTGGAGTAACTTGAGCTTGGTGGCCATAAATACAGCTACCATCTCCCAAACTAACATTGATAACACACTTTCAAATGTATTTCATATACCTTTATTTATCTGGATCTTACAGTCAAGGAAATAGAGCCTCATAATTACAAAGGGTTGACAGATGAGCCCAAGCAATCTTGAGGCAGTATTCGTGCTCTTAACCCCTAGGAAAACTCTCACAGATGCTGCCACTAGAGTCTGACATAAACACAATGCAAGCCTGGTGCCTCAGTCTCTTTGTCTTTGCAGCTCTTCTAGCCCAAGTGGCCAGGCTACTGGATCAACCATTTGAGGACCAGATGACACTGAATAAAGTCTCCCATTAGCAGCTTAGTTCACTCCATATTCTACTATGGAACACAGGCCAGCTGCATAGTGCGGTCACAGTGATTCCCTTTTCTTTGTGACACTGGGTTGGAATCTGGCTTCAATACTGAAAGTGCTAGAAGCTGGGGAGCGGTGTGAAGATGCTGACAGTGCTATGATTTCTGTTCCAGGAAAATGAACTCCTGTTCTGTAAGCAGTGTGTGGGCCCCACAGACTCTGCTGGGAGCTATTTTCAGAGGTTCTTTCATGGCCATGTGGGTTGGATCCACTGACCCCAATAAAAGACAGGTGTGAGCTGCTGGTGAGTCAGCCACCAAATAGCTGAGGGGGCTGAAGTCCTGTGGGTACTTGTGGCAGGAATCACCTGGTGCTCGGGCTATTTCTGTTAGAAGAACGAATGGGATGAGCAGCCCTGATTCGTTCAGCAGCCAGAGCTGGCTGGTCAGAACCATTAGCCAACAGGACCTCTAGGTAACTACAGAGCAGGGAGGACTTGCCAGGTAGCTCAGTTAATTAAAGTACATGATTGAGCAGTCACTGAGGCGCCAGGGACTGCGGTTCAATCCCCACCTCCACATGGAGCATAAGACCCGCCCTTAAGGCAGCCTGAGCCAGTCAAAAAACAACAAAAATTCCTTCTCGAGGTAACTACAGCACGCAGGCCACGGCTGCCCCTTCTAGGTCCTTAAGTTTGGCTGGTTTGAGACCTTAATGTAGAACATGGAAAGAAGAGGAAACTAGAGCTGAAGGACTAAATAACTTGAGATGGACTAAGAGCCACCTGATTGTCACCTGTTCCTCTTCCAGTTTACCCTTCCTAGGAGTAGCCAGTAGCCATTAAAGCAAACAGTACTGAGTGCTCCCTACACACATGGCATGAATGCGAAGCATTTATACACACTGGTCTTACTTGAACCTCACATTAACCTGTAGGTGGCAAGCATAGTATCTTTTTTTTTTTTTTAAAGTTTATTTTATTTTCTTCAGCCACATTACATATTTGTTTGTGTTATGGCCGGCTCAGCCTTCCCTGGGGGGTGGGGAGCGGCACAGCACGTGGGGCCTGGGACAGAGCCGCAGTCCCTGCGCTGTAGCCTAAACTTCCCGACGCACGTGCTTTAGACCGCTAAGCCATCTCACCAGCCCAAGCATACTATCTTTGTTATTTTACAGATGAAGAAATTCAGGCTTTTGGGCCAACCTATTCTAAACCACACAACTAGGAAATGTGGCAAAGCCAGGATTCCAATTCCGTTTCACACCAAACTATGTTCCTGTATGATAGGACATACTATCTCGCCCCTCAAAGAAGTAATATTTCTTTTCTGAGAAAATATTTCTCCTCCGGCCCTGTCCCTCTTAGAACATGTTTCCTTCTTTTTCCCTTAGTATTACCCTTTTGTACAGATGAAGGGACAGGGGTGCCTGCCCTGAATCACACCTCATCCAAGTACCTCTTTTGCTGGCTCCCATCCCTCTGTGTGGAACAATGAAGGAGACAGCATGTCTATCTTGAAAAGCATGGATTTGGAGGAAGCTTCTGTCTATAAGGAAAGTCATGACAATGGCGGTGAGCCAGGCACACAGGACGTGTTGGAGACCTGGGCTAACGGACCAAGGGGAAGGATGGGGTCAGCTAATGAGTTTTGCAAGAGAAGAAACATAACGGTGACACATGAAGAGCATGGCAATCAGAGGAGGGGACGTCTGGAAGAAAAGCTCAAGACAGAGAAGGAACATAATTAGGAGTTCACTGAGGTAGGTATAAAAGATGAAACTAAAAAGGTAACTGGCAGGATATTGGAAGAGGATGTACCCATGGCCAAGCAAGCTGAAGACCATGAGCTTTCCCTTCCAGACTAAGAGTGAACTCTGGATATGGACGACCAGGGTCCCTGGGTGAAAGGGATCATCTTAAAGGAAAATTTAAAACACTGGCAATGATATTTAGAGCGAACAACTGAGAACACGCTCAGAGCGCACTGCCTGTGATAAGTTCAACACTTGGCGGTTTGCTTTGTTAAATGCCCACCTCTAGAAGTAAGAGAAACGCATCTGTGCTGCTAGGAGCCGTCGCAGTTTCTCTCAGCTCACCTCCAACTGTCCGTACAAGGCAAGGCTCACAGTTGGTTCCAGGACAGAGGAGCCCTTCTTATATTGTGTCATGTACAAAATCAGGTCCCTCGGTAGGTACAGAGTTACAACAGCTGCCCTGTGACTGCATCGTGGCACCTATCATACCAGGCATGCTGTGCTTGGGAAGGCTTCTCAGTCAAAAACTTTTATTTTAGAAATGAGAGAACAAAGATTAAGTATGGGAAATACACTTGCCTACCACCACCCTCAGCCCAGTGAGATGGGGTTTTTTTTTTTTTCTCTTTTTGAGAACTCACTATACAATTCAGGCTGGCCTTGAACTCACTTTGTAGCCCAGGCTGGTCTTGAACTCCCTGCAATCCTCCTTCCTCAGTCTCCCAAGTGCGAGTGCAAGGATTACAGGCCTGCACCACCACACCGAGCAGAGGTGGGCTTGTTAGAGGCCTCAGGGGATGCAAACACCTCAGCATGTTCTCCAGTGATTGTGATGCCCCATTGCCTGGCTACACAGGGGCTACCCAGGGGCTGAACACAGCTGGGATCTCTGCAGGGCTCTAAATTTATTTTCTTTGTATTCAGCAGAAGAGATAAAGAAGGATGAGACTGGAGACAGACCAGGGTGTGCCAGCAAAGGCTAAGACGCTGATAACCACAGGTTCCTAGGCCCTCTTGGGCTTTGTTAAAGGGCAGCTTTGTACCAGCTGATCCCTAGAAGCTGCATAGCTCTGTAAATGTGTTCAGCTCCTTCAGATTTCTTAACAGAGCTTCCCACATACCACTTCCCAGCTAGAGTAACAGTCTTAAAATGTAAATTGGACCCCATAGTATTATGGCCTGTCACATGCTTGCTGCAGGCTCCCCATCATACAGATAGCTGTCACCCACCAGATTCACCACAGCCTTCACAGCTCCATGTGATCTGGCCTCTTCCTGCCTCCATCCACTCCTGCTGAGCCCAGCCCGGCGGGCTTTCTCTGTCTTGAAACTTGCCAGACTTCCTCCTGGGACCTGTGTGCCAATCACCCACTTTGCCACCTGCCTCACTCACTACTGCTACTTCTACGGGTTTTGGTGAAGTGTTATTTCCTCAGAGGGGTCTGCCTGACCCATCCCCTCAGTCATCGGTGGGCGTCCTACGGCTTCTGTTGCTTTTCTTTCTCCTCCTTATCAGCTGGCAGTATGAGGTTTATTTCCCAGGACTACGTAACCTCCGACTCCTGAACTGCTTGAAAGATCCACAAGCATGCCTGTTGCCTACTGTCTGTCTCCCCCTCCACCCCCAGTTCCAGGAGCCTAGGACTATAGAAAAAGGAACACACTGGCCAGCCAGGCCAGCGTCTGGGAAAGGGGGAGTCAGGAACCGTGTGTCCCTTCTGATCTGGACATTTCCTGGCCCTTCTGTCCAGTGTCAAATCTCTTATCTGTCAGCTGCCCTTGCCCTTCCTGCCACTGGAAAAACAGCCAGCTTAAAACTTCTCATCTGAAAATCAGTGCAAGCATATCTTAGCCCAATTAAAGGCAGCCATAAAAACAAAGGGAGCTTCAGTTCTATGAGGCCAGCGCAGCTGAACCCCCGCGTTCACGCCTGCCTCAGTCTCACACACACACACACACACACACACACACACAGAGTGAACTCCCCTGGAGTCCTCCTCTGGAATCGCCCATGCTTTTCCCTGTCAGCAGGCAAACCCTCCACTCAGATGATAACATCTGAGCTGAGAATGAGTTAAACAGCTTCCGAATTCAGGGCCTTTAAAAAGGTGGCAGCTTCCTCTCTGTGCCCTCAGACAGAAAAGCGGTGCGCACATTTTCCTGGTCAAGGTGTTTGGAGCCCTGAGTGTCACAGAGCCAAAGTTGCAGCCCTGGGCTCTCCTCCCCAAGCGTGCCTTTCTGCACAGAGAGGCTCATTCAGGAGAATGTGAGAAACAAAGACCGCTGAATGCTTGCTCCCCGGGTGCCTATAATTAGATTCTTATGAAGATCTTGGCCACAGCAGGGCTCTCCTGGACAAACACCTCCCTCTGTGACACACACACAGAACACAGATGCACATGCACACCTCGAAGTATGTCTCCCGCGCTCACTTCCACAGAGACCCGGACAAAGCGGCCAGTCACTTACCCTCTTCAGCCACGAGAAATGCTTGTAAACATCAATGTCCCCATCCATGCTGGGCACCCATGTCAGCAGTTAAGAGTCCTGGGTTGAAAAGGCCCTTTTTTTTGGCTGGAGACCAAGTCCTCTCCTCCTCCTCCTCCTCCTCTTCCTCCTCCTCTTTCTTGGCTCTGCCTCCTCCCCCCTCAGGAACACCAAGCTGTGTTCAGATCTCCCCACTTCCCTGGCCCTGTGTCCTTCAGCCTTTCCTTAAACAGTTTCAGACACACAGGCCCTGAGCCCAGCCGGTGCTGCTCTAAGGTCCTCCCCCGCAGGCAGGCAGACAGACAGTCACACACACAGAGGCAGGGACCGGGATTCAGAGCCCTTTGGAGCAATCAAACTTCACAAAAAGGCAGGAGAAAATGAAAGCCTTGGACACGGGTACACACACACACACACACACACACACACACACACACGGAAACACTCTCCTCAGTGATAGTACCAGAGCCTGCCAGAGGGAAACAGTCCTGAAGAAAATTCCTCGTCTGGCTTCCCCCTTCTGGAGTGGCTGGAACTCATTACTGAGAGCCCCCGGTTTCCTGTCTCTGCTTCGCTCTGCATTTACCCACTGGCTCCCAGCTGCTGTCAGTTTATTTGGGACTGGGGAGACGACTAAAAATAAGCACTGCCCTTGGAGGAGCTTGCCGGTTCCCACACACGGCCTGACCCCCGCCCGAAGCCCACGCCTACCCCTTTTTACAGGCGCTTGTTCGGCAGGGCACGCTGTGCTCGGAGGGAAGCCTGTTGTTTCCAAAAAAGAACAGATTCAGACCGAGCTACCGTCCAGGTTCAGGTACTATGGTGCACCAGCCTCTCCACGGGGTGTTTGCTATTCTTGGCTCTCCTGGCACCAACTACCAGAGACCAGTGGTTACAAGGGAGAGGCTTGGCCACTGCTCCCTCAGGAGTGTGGCTCAGGCCACTAAAACTCCCTGAAGGCCACATTCCACTCCACTGTAAGGCAGGTCCCAGGCCCGCCCTCTTGCTGTCCCCCCACGCTTCACAACCTGTTTTCCAGACCAGGGAGGTGGAAGGGGTGAGACCACTACATAGCCATCTTCAGGACTGAGGGAGCAGCTCTGGGACAAAGGGACCCTGCTAGGGCGAGGATGTGGGGTACTGTGTGTTCCTAGCTGAGAGCCACATGATGGCTTTCCAGGATGGCCTCCCCACATACCACTCCACATCTCCTCCTCATACTGTCTCCCTTGAGAGCTCCCCTAAAAACAGCCTCCCTCTCTTGCCTTGCTCTTAATGTGTGGCCTTTGGCTATGACTGATTATGAAAGTGATCTTTGATGTGGGTGCAGCAGGAACAGCGGTTACAGGCCAGAGCTCCGCGCTCTGCTGTCCTAAATGACTTGCAGACACACATCTTGTGACAGCAGGGTGCCTCTGCTGTTTGTGCTTTTCCTGAAGTCCCAGCCTAAGGAGAACGAGCTACCTACTGGCTCCCAGTACCCCCTCAGCAGGTGTGGCAGCAGCCTCTACCACAGCCCAGGAACCGTCCAGATACAGGACAGAAGCAAGGCTTGGCAGCACAGTCCAGGCGGGCTGGCCAGGGCCCCTGTGATCACAGAGACAAGGGGGAGGGCTCCCGGCAGCAGCTGGCACGACGAGGAGGAATAAATTCCTGGAGACACACCCAGATCAGAAGCCACCCGGCTCTGAGCTCTAGACCTCTTTCCTTGCTCCTGGCCCGGGGGCAGAGCACATCACAGGGTCCCCTTCCCCCAGCCAGGTTTCCTGCCCAGACCTCAGGATGCACAGAAGGAAAATATCTTTAACGATACAGGCATAGGGAAGCCTTTTTGTTTTTCTTTTTTCTTCCGTCTAGAAGCCTGGGAAAGTCAAATGAAGAAGTTTGTTTGGTCAACACATACTTGCCCAACACCCAAAGCAAAAGGAACTGCCTTCCAACCCTGGGGAGATAAGAATTATCACACAGCAGGTAATAAACATGGCTGCTACAGGGAAAAGGAGATGGGGCGGAAACGGAGCTCACTCCTAGCAGGATGGAAGAGACACTCTTGTTGGAGGCTCAGAATGCTTTTTCAGCCTCAGGGACAAGAGAATATGAGACAAGTGGTAAAGGTGTCCAGGCCTTGCTAACCCCTCAGGAAGGAGGTTCCAGTGGAGGCCTCGGGGCAGCCTCCTCCACTTGTGCTGAACACCACACTCGTCCAGGTCACTTAGCCTCCACTCAGCTATGGCCAGCGGTCGGTCAGTGAGGCTTTCCACTCCACCAGGTGTTGGACTCTTTTCCAACTTCCATGCCCAGCACAGTTTCTGGGATAGAGTAGGAATTTCAGCATTCTCTGAATGAAAAAGGAAAAAAACAAAGCCACAAATGATAAGACCAGCCCCAAGTAAGACTAAAATTCTACTTGGAGAAAGTAAAGAATGGGAGTCTGTTTCCCTAGGGCAAAGATGTTCAACTCAGGAAGGAAATACAGGGGCAAATTCACCTGTTAGCTCAGCTAACATGTGAAATGGGAGCAGCCAGGGCAAGGGAGTAGAGAGGAAGGGAGGGAGGAACCCAGACAAGCCGAGCTAAATTCTTGACATATTTTTATGCATCCTCAAGTAGCAATTTTTTTTTTCCTGCCTTGCTTGAAGAACCCCAAAGCACATCTTACTTATATTTTAATTCAACCCCCAAATCCACAAAATAACACTCTCGAAAGATCCAGGACCCAGGCACAGATAAGCAGCTGGTGGGGTAGGGAAGGTGAGCGAGATGGAGTGATGAACCACGTGCCTCGGCACCTTCTCCCTCAGCAGTTGCCCAGTGAGAGGCCCCGTGAGGCCCCAGTGACAGGCCTCACCTTACATGCCGGTGAGGTGCGTCAAGGCTATCCCACACTCACCCCACAGGCTGGCCACCCCAGGGGTATCTCATAGTGACCCAACTGAGTCATATGGGCTCAGGCAAGTCACTAAAAATATTCACAAAATATATATACAGTACAACTTGTCTAAACAATTCTGTTTTGCTGAAATCAGTTCTCATCAGATTATCAAAACCGTCCATGACCACCATACGGTTAGCAGCCTGGGTTCTTTCTATCTGGGTGAAGCAATTATCCCTATAATGTATGTTTCCTTTCTTACTAGGTGGTCATGGGGGAGACCGGAATTCCTACTTCATTACACCCCTCTTCTGAGATGGACTCTCAAGAACTTCGAAGGGTACACAAATAGGTGCACCCTGACTGTGATAGTCCTCAGGGACTCCCGAAGCATGTTCCTCACCCACAACCAGAATCAACTCAGGGCTGCCTGGAGCATTAGGCAGCCAGCTGGGGCCAAGGGCAAGAGACCAGGAGACTGAATATGCTGGGAGGAGAAACACAGGGAGGAAGGCAGGGGGTAGGGAGTAGAGAGAAAAAGTCACAATGGCTGTCCTATCCTGGCACCGAGGAGAGAATCTCAGGGCTTTCATCTACTTGGCTGGAATGCCAAGGAATGGCCAAGGGGGCGACAGAGTGGTCCCTGAAGTCTTGCTTCTGCCAGTGACCAGAAATAGGCAGTGTCTTGTTAGGCAGAACTGTGGACCCAGAGGGGTCTCATGGGTCTGTGTTAGGTGCCATTCTCTGAGCTATCACCGACATCAGGGGCTCTGCTCAGGAAGTCCTGGCCACCTGGGTGCATCCTGGCCATCTGCACCCCGGTCCCCAGAGCGCAGTGGCACGATGAGCCCAGCCCCACGATGACCTTGGATGAGGGCCAGGAAGGAGGTACTTTAGTCTGGCGGGCGAGGAAGTCTCTATCATACTCAGCTTTGTTATCTGTAGCATGAAAGTGGCACCATCCAATGTACAAACTAATGAATGTGGCTGTGTCCTAGTAAAGCTTTATTTATGGACACTGAAATTTGAATTTTATATCACTTTCACATCACCAAAATATTCATGTATGTGTATATATATGTATACACACACACACACACACATATATATACTTTATTTATTTATGTTATGGCCAGCTCAGCCTGCCCTGGGGGCAGGACTGGCACAGCATGTGGTGCAGGGGATCGAACTGTGGTCCTTGAGGTTGCCTAAGCTTGCCTAAGCAGGCGCTTTAGACTGCTGAGCTATCCCACCGACCCCACCAAAATATTCTGGTGATTTTTCTTCAATCGTTGAAAAGTGTGAAATTCACTCTTCTTCAGTGATGGGGCACAGCACTGATTAGGACAAAGCTTCCCCATCCATATGTAATTAATTGTGCTACAGGTTTTAGGAAAACTGCAATTCCTATACAGAACATTGGCAGCAGAACCCGCAGTTAGTGTGCTGCTAACCGATTCCCAGGAGATGCTTGTAGTGCTTGTTCCAGAACATACCTAGGGCGGCAAGAACTTAGGAAACCACTTTCAGAAACTACCTGAAGCGCTGGGGACTGAGAGTACACGGCCTCTGACCCTTTCTCCCTGAAGACTCGTGGGTGCTTACGAGGCAGAAGGTTCTCTGTGGGTGGCTCTGACAGGCTTCTTTGGGGGTAGAGGGTAAGTGGGTGTCCACATGCTCAGACCTCAAGGTATGCTACCCTGGCAACATCTGTCAAACATGTCTCCTGAGCCCAAAGCAGGAAATTTAGTGGGGAAGGATCTATTTGCTCTTTTACCAGTGTTTGCACATTCCTGGTCATTTTATAAACACTGGTTCTTAAGGATTGAAACAGTCCCTTTTGGTCAGGCCTGAAAGGATCCAGGTTGCTAGAATTTAGTAAAGCATAAACGTTGTGGGTTTTTTTTTTTTTTTTTTGGTGGGGGGTGTTCCCAGGAAAAATAAAACTGTTAAATTTGCAACAGTTTAAAGCCCCAATCTCGGGTTCTGTTCCAGGGACAAAACCACACATTCAAAACCCCTGGGGACACAGGATGCTTCTCTAGGGCAGGGCTGGCAGACATGTGGCCAGAAAATGTCTTCTGGAATGCACAGCGCCATACTACGAGCAACCTGGAGCCCAGGGCTTTGGAGCCAAGGAGTTGGCTGAGATTTCCCTACCCTAGAGAATGGAGGACCAAGCCAGTGTCCCCAGGGCCATCCCCTAGCCTCCCGTCTCTTTGGGGCCTCACAGTGGAGGCCACCCTGACACACACACACGCGCGCACACACACACACACACACACACGCACACGCACACACTCTGGTTTCAAAGAAAATAAGCAGTCTTCCCCAGATGACCCAGGTGCACTGTCCAGCAGCGTCACCAACGAGTGATGCTTGTGGTGCCTTTCTAATATAAAAAGGGAAAAAAATATTTTCTTTCCATACAAAGCCCATTCCCTATCCCTTTTCCTTGGCGTTAGACTTCTGAGCATTTGTGCCTGACTCCCACCTAGTGGCTTCTTCAAGTACTGCACAGGGACAAAGCCACTGCCCTCAACCTGGTGCCAGGATGTCCCTGGAGACTCCGTAGCACAGGAGAAAAAAGAGCCCATACCGTCTCTTGTCTCAATGCTCACACCACACTTGCCACAAGGGCAGATAAGAAACCACACTTGAAACCGGTTCACACCAGCCTTTTGCCCTTGAAAAACAAGGAGCAAATTTCCCCTTTAAAACTCAGAGAACATTGTCTCATAAAAACCCTGTCTGTATCTTTTCAAAGTGAAAATGTTCAACGTAAATATATCCAGATCTGCCTTGGTCCCAATCTGACTGGAAAACAGGGATACAAAGATGAATCACACGGCAGAGAAAGTCAAGCGCACATTTTATAATGCATAAAACAGCTTTCTCTCCCTACCTTTTTTTTTTTTGCAGTTCTTTTGGCTTTTCAATATGGTAAACAGATTTTCCTCTTTCACCAGAGTGAAACACCATAAGATGAATCTGCCAGCAATACACAGCATTTTTTGAGAGGCAGGAAGCTGAAGGAGTCGCCATCTGTGAGGTGAGGAGCTGAGGCAGGGGGGTGGTCATGCCCTCTCTGGGGCCTGGGTCTCTTTGTGTTCCTTGAGGAACTAGTTCCAAATGTAAATGGAAGTACCTGCACTGACTAGGGGACATCAGAGGTGGCACCCTCCCCTGCAGGTTCAGCACAGGACCTCACACAGGAGAGCCCTCTTTGCTGTTTTTGAGGACCTCGGCCAAGCCCGGCAAGTAGAAGGCGCCCCGCCTGTCTCCACTCTGGTACGTGAGGGCAGCCCATGCTGGTGCATCCTGAGGCACCTCAAAATGAGCCCTAGAGCACACCACGTGACAGACAGGGTGTGTTCCATATCTTGAAGGCACTGTCAAATTCAGTTGTCATTTCCAGTAGGGAGACTGTGTCCCAAAGGAGAGAGGAGATTTGTTCAACGCTGCGTCCAAGCGGCAGAGCCAGGGCGGAACTGGTCTTTTAACTCTTTTCTACTTCCTGGACCCTTTCAAGTTGGTTCTGCTTGCTTCATAGCAGGATACCTGCATGCTTGCCAAGGAAAGCCTAGGCTCCTGTGGGTGGGCCGCAGCCATACATAGGGCCAAGAGCACTCTATGTTCTCGGCCAACTGCTGCCCCTCTCCCTGGGAGCTGAGCGCTGTCCTGAGCTGCCCTCACTCTGCTGCTGCTCGGTTTGCCTGCCCTTTCTCTGACTTCATACTGAACCTTCACTAGGCATCCCCTTGGCCCGTAGCCACAACATTAAACTGTGATGGACTGTCTTCTGGGAGAAGGGAGTGCATGCACCGGAATGTTTGAGGAGAACTCACAACCACTCCAGCTGGAGACCGTTGGCCCTGGTATCTTCTGAGCATCATCCAAAGATGGGGAGCACTAATTAGCACTCTGTTCACCATCTACGGGGTCTCCCCTGCAGCTGATTGGTGGTTTTCAGCCCTTCAGAACCATTTGAATCTGTCTGGCTAACATGTGGGTAGGACTACAGCACTTACTACGTTAGCCCTGACAAATACTAACCAACCTCCATTCAACCTAGCCAGACAGGTGGCAAGACCACGGGAAAGTCGTGAGGGTACAGCCAAAGTCCTAGAAGTCCTGATGACACCAGATCTTTCTTGCTTGTAGCGCATATCAGGGCTACTGGAGGCACTCTTGTCTTTTCTCTCTGGATGTCAAGACCATCTGGTGAGGTCAGCAAGGTCTTGCCCTAAAATAGCCACATCCTCCTGAAGGCATCACTGGCCACTCCAAAGCACTCCACTCCAAAGGACGGTGCTGCCCTCTTGGGAATTTGGCTCCCTTCCCATCAGAGCAGAGATGGCCAACCCTGTCACTAGTGCCTCAGATTCACGCTCAGTGAGTACTAACCCTAGACTTGACCCTGTCTACCGAACATAAATGACCACCTTTCCACTTACTGAGAGTAACACTTCTGCTGCACAATAGTAGTCTTTTTACAGTTTGGCGCCAAGCTTACCCTCAACAACAGGAAATTCCCTATATATGAAACAAACTCATCCACCACCTTTCCAGGGATCAACTGAGAACTCAGATAGTCTCTTCCTAGACCAAGAGAACCAAACGGTTTGTTCCTTCCCTCACTGTGGGTCCGGAGACTATCTCAAACTCAGCCTCAAAAATGTCCTTTCAGACCTGGAGACCACCCACCTCTTATGACACTTCCTACAAAAGGGCAGGACACAGATTTAAGTCCTCAAGCCCCAAAAACTCACTCAACCCAAAGCTAGACTCCTGGGCAGAGTTGCTCCACTTGATCTTTAGGATGGTGCCAGCCTACTTATACCCATCTAGGGCAGCGAGTTCTGGCCAACAGGGATGCTGCTAACCACACTCATCCAGTGGGGCCTCTACCCTACCAAGACTCAGCAGAATGTATTAGCCTACACAGAAACCCAGCTTAGGACCAGGGGTCCCCTCTCCACTGAAGACACAGA
>PVKN010016808.1:0-17692 GCA_004027915.1 Capromys pilorides | reverse complement strand
AAAAAAAAAAATGGCACTCATCAGGGCTGGCGGTATAGCTCAGTGGACTAAGTGCTTCCTCAGGTAAGCTCAGGGGCCAGGGTTCAATCCCTGGCACCACATGCCATGCTGGCCCCACCCCTGGGCACGCTGAGCTGGTGGCGGAATCCAGGAGTGATGGCACACACCTGTAATCCCAGCACTAGGGAGGCAGAAATCAGGAGGATCACTATGAGTCTGAGCTGTGTAGTGAGGCCCTGAGCGTACACACACACACACACACACACACACACATAACCTTAAAAAAATGACACTCATCAGCCAGCTTCAAAGCACCTTTATAGTTTTTGTTGTATTTACAGACTGTTTACAGTTATCTACATTAATGTTTTTTTAAAATCAGTTCATGTTTGAAATTAAATAATTTTTAAAAAGGAAACTTTATAACAGAAATATGCCTAGGAAAACCTAGGATTAATTTGTCATATATGAAAGCAACTGGAAAGATGGGCATGAAACCCTAGTAAGATACTCTTTTGCCTGCCTGGGGCTCTACCCTGAAGACTCCTTTCTTGTTAGAAAGATTAGTGCATGTCAGAAACATGGTAACAAGATGGTAACTCCATGCTGGTCAAAGGCTTGAGGAATTGATGAAAATGTACTTCTCTCCGGGTAATTAAATATTATTTGTGTTCCCAAACCTCCTAAAACCTTTTGTGATCTTCAGAAACGCTGATCCAACTCTACTTTGCATCTCTGGTGCATTGTAGAAAAGCTGGCTTGTTCCTGATGGAATAAAGAATAGAGTAAAGCTACATTCCTAGTGTAGCGAGGCTCTTTCCTGTGGTGTGTAACCTTGGAAGGTCTTGGTGAGTCCATGTAACTAGCCAACCCATGGTATCCAGGGAAACCAAGGGCATGAAGCGTGGGATACTGGGCAAATCCTTTCCTTGTCAGTGCCAGCCACCTTGTCCATGGGCTTGGGCTCTGGCCACTGCACCTGGCCTTTTATTCCTGCTGACATCCCTGGCTGGTATCTCCAGCACCCCAGCGTCTTGGAGCCAGGGAATCCAATGAGCTCAGAGCCCACTGTGGTCTAAACAAAGCTTCTGTTTGGGTGGCTGGATCATGTTCTTTTGAGAGTCATATGCCCAACTGGGGCTCCTCATGGCAGGCTCCTCTAGGTCTCTTTCCTGGTCAAACAATTAGGCATTTCTTCGTGAAACCAACTGTACCTCTGACCCCCTGCTTTTGTGTATATACAGTATTTCCTGCTTTGGAAATCTGCTTTGGAGTGACTAGTGACTAAAGGCATCCTTGCTTCCCAAAACAGTCTTGGCTGTGTAAGATGCTGGTCCCTGTGGTGCCTGTCTTTGGCTGACTTCCTGTGTGGTCCTCCCCATCCATAGGCCTTGGGCAGAGAAATGGTGTCTCTGTCTCTTGAGTTGAATTCCTGGAATCTTAGGAAATTCATGCCTTCATCTTCAAGGCCCATGGAATGGAATCTTCCCTGGAGAAAAATCCAACCCAATTTCAGATTGATTCAGGTTTAGAACCCATGGAACAGGAAGGCACTGAGTGTTATGGAAACGGAGTTGGCTGTGCTCTTGCCTCTCATGCCTGAAGCCTGGAAGGGCTCTTTTAGACCCTAGGGACCAGAGCTCTTGCAGAGTACCTGCACACAGTGGCATCGGCCCAGAGCACAGTTGCTTGTGTGTGACAGGGATGTGTGCAGAGAAGCATCCCTTCTGCTCTGGCAGCTGCTGTGGGACCAGCGAGCCCTGGGTGCATGCCCTGTGTAAACAGCACATCATCTCTGGTCACATGCTTTGGGCCCACAGGTCACGATCAGGGATTATCAAATTGACAGAGCTCAGCTGGCCCCTTGCTGAACATCCGGGCATATTGCATTTTGTTAATTATCATCTTCTGCTTTTGACGTAAAAGGTCAAGGTCTGGGTTAAGGTTACTGTGTAGTTTCCTTTCCTTCTCATTAAAGCTGTCTGGCTCTCAGGGCCCCTGGTTAAATTCTGCCATTGTTTAAAAATGTCTTCTCTCATTCCTGACTCCTAACAATTCTTTGTCATGATTTCTGCAAAGGCATTTGAACAGCAAAAGACATATTGGTCTAGGCCTTTTGAGCTCAGTCTGATTTCCCCTTTTTGAGGGCTGTGTCTGTTCCTCCAGGGCTCTGTGCCTCTACTTTGCTAACCCAAGGAATGCTTTGGGTCTCTATGGATGGCCCAGCTGGGCCCATGAAGGAGCCAAATGCTGTCCCACTCTGGCAGCAGGTTTGCTGCAAGTGCTTCCTGGCCTCATGGCCCCTCACTTGGATGCTGGTACCTGTGAGCCTGCTATCTGTTTGGGGACCTCAAAGGCAATCTTGGCATCTGAAAGTTCTCAGAAAGTGTTAGTTTTGCCATAAGGAAAACTATGAATTCTCCCAGTGCCTTGGTTTTCTTAGCAGACATCCCAGTACATAGCTGCTGGGAGACAAAGGATGGAAGAGTCTTCCTCACCATCTAGCCAAATTCCCTTCATCCCCGAGGCCCTGGCAAGCCTCACCTCAGTTCTGAAGCCACCAGGGCCTGATGAGGCCACTGCTGTGGCTATCCCTGGGAATTGACAGGTTGCCCGCACTTGACCACCCACAGTTCTTGAAGGCTTCTAACTCCTTCCACTGGCCATTAGAGTTGGCCTTTGGGGTCCTTGGGCTGGAGCTCATGACATGGGTACAGAATGGACACTTACGGAACCTGTAACTGATGGACTGACTTGGCTCTGACTTCAGCTGGAAGAACTTCCTGACTGCTCCCCAGGACCACCTACTTACAAAATACCTACACACTGTGATATTATCCCAGGTAAGAGCTGGCTAGTTTCTTGCAAAGACAGCTCCTATTCCTGGCACAATCTCCAGCTGTTCCCAAGTCTATCTTCAGAGAAGTTCTTCATCACCTTGAGGTTGAAGAGTTACCAGAGCAGTGAATGTGCTTGCTTCCTAATGGGCTTGTGGTCCTTGCATAAATTGCTGAGTTATTTCCAGACAGTCTCAGGGAATTGCTTCCTCTCTACCAACATGCAGTGCTCTAGGAGGGAGCTCTGACTCTGGGTCTTTGGGCTTTTCATCAGGGAGAAAAATAGCAGATTGTGTGCCATCTTCTAGAGGTTTAGTGACTGACAGAGACAGAAAGTAGATCCTGGAGTGCCGCTTGGAATGAATGCTCTGTACTGGAGACAAAGGAGGACCTAGATCTTGGGGGGACATAAACAACAAAGGAAGTAGAACATTATATACAGAAATATATACTAGGAATGAGAAAAGAAACCATAACAACTTATTGGAGGCTTGGAGTTTCTGGTCTTTTTATCTGTGGTCTTGATTTATCAGAAATATTTGTAGAAACCCTTCTGCCTTTAAACATGGCTTCCCCTCCCCATCTAGAGACACTGTAGTTCTCAGGACTACAAGCAGAGAGTCATAAAGCTTAAGCTTCCTTTGCTTCAGGGTAAATCTTCTGCTGCCTGAAGACCATGCCCACCTTCCTGGCAAGGAGTGAGCATCACCTCGCTGAGAACTTCATTATGAGTTACCCAGTGGGGGAGAGGACATTTTTCCAGCTTCCGTCATAGGGACCTCTAGCTTCCCCTGCCCGTCTAGCAGTATCTCTGCCCAGCTGAACAGGCACCCTGCTGAGGTCAGCCCATCCACTGGGCTGATTGCAAGGACACTGCATAAGGAGTCCGGGTGTTCTTGCCCAGAGCTGCGGGATATTGACATCAGACCCAGGGCGGCGGGAACTTCACGCATGAGCATGTGACTAGGCTTATTTATCTTCTCTCCAGTAACACAGAAAACAAAACCCTCCTTTTTCCTTTGATCTGCTCTTGTTTGGGGCTTGTGGATTATGTCTCCTGCCTGGCCACAGACAGAGAGGAACTGCTCCAGACGGACTCAAGGGTGTGTGGCAGTGGCTTAACACATGGCCCTGAAGGTTCTGATTAAAAAGGTGGAAGAATGGCGCTTTTTCTTCCTGTCATCCAGACCTTAAATCAACCCCCAAGCAAGGAAACACTCTGCAGCTGCCAGTCCACAATCTTTTGCCTTAGCCTTCTTTTTTTGTTTGTTTGTTTGTTTGCTTGTCTTTATTGTTGCTTTGGCCTTCTGGTTGTGATTGTACAAACATCTTTAATTTCAGGCCAGGAGGTAGAGTTAGAACAAGCTCTGTGTACTCTGCCACCTCCTGCTGTCTTTGCCACCCAGAGGCATGGGGCAGATTCTTACTTTCCAGTTGCTGAAACAGAGGGAGAATGATTGGAAGCTGCCCCCTGGAGGCTCTGCATCTGATCAAGTGAAACCATAGGAGACACAGTAAAACCTGGGCTTGGCGAGTCTGGAACCAGAATGTGTTTTCCAAGGGCATCACAGAGTCTCTTACAGCCTGAAACCCTCGAGGCTCCAGCCCACAGTCTGCCTAAGAAGTGTGCACATCCAATTTTAACTGAGAAAATTCCAGAGAGGAACTCTGATTGGCCCAGCTTATCACCAAGGCAGGCAGTAGACCAGGTGACCCTGTGAAGGTACTTTTGATGGTCAGGAAAAGGACTGACTCACTCTTGTATACTATGAACATATGTGCTGTCTGTGTGCATGTGTATTTATCCAAGAATACTGAGTACCTATGAGGTGCTAAGAACATCATCAATTCATTTCAGCAAAGTAGAATGGAGAGATTATGGGTTTCTGAGCAGGACAAGCCTGCATTTGGATTTTGAATCCATCATTAATATTCCATCTACAAGCATTTATGAAATGCATGCTAACCCCATGTTCCATTCTATGATATAGGAATGAGGCGACGGCCTTGCCCTTCCCTGAGCTTGCTAAGGCTCAGTTTCCACATGTCATCCTAGAGCAACAAGTCTTATTCTTCTGGAAAGCAACAGAGGCACAAATTGGTGGGAAACCCACACTGAGGGCCTAACACATGCCAGCCTGTGCCCAGTGCCAGTGACTAGGGCAAGCTCCTCTTAGCGCCCACAGCTATCTCCAGTTGGCTCCTGCAGGATGCCTGATTCCCACCCAGTCCCCACCCATATCCAGCCTTCCCGGAGCTGATGCAGATTCTCTTATGAAGGGTCAAGGGGCAGCCAGGCTACCGCTGGGTGAGTGCCCCTCTCTTTCTGTCCTAGAGAAATCATGGTCCTTAAATAACAGCTCTGTCCTACCTGGTCCAGCAGGACAAGATAGCCTCCTTATTTAGAAAGAAGGTGACCCCTGTCTTGTGCCTCTTCTGGTCTGCTTTTCCCGAAAATTGGGAATCTGTCCATGTTGGGAAATTGCAAATAGTTTACATGCGGAATGTCAACTGCCCACGTACAAAAATATACACATCATTAAGCCCTAAGTGCTTGCGTCTGGAGATATAGTGGACAGTCCCAGGTTGACCTTTTGGCCACTGGAAGAACTACGGCTAATGAGCTTTGAGCTCTTCAGTGGAATGTTTGCATATGTTGAGGAAAAACATATGTTGAACATTGGCATGCCTGTGTGTATGCTATACATGACAACACTAATATAAACAGTGTGTGTCAGAGCATGTAGGACTCACTGTATCTCTGTATCCAGCACCGTGTGTACCTGCTCTTCCAGGCTTTGCTACCTATTAAGGAACTTCATGTCCTTTGAGGGCATTATGCTGCTCCAGGATAAGCTACCTGGCCAGAGTGCCAAGATTCACATCTCATTTTTGTGCTCAGGTCGGCTGTGTGGCCGTGGGCAAGATACTTCTGCCCCTGTAAAATGGAGATGATAATAATAATGAAGTGTACCTTGAGAGGACTAAACAAAGTAACCCAAGTATGAAGCTCTCAGACTTGACATGATGTAAGTAGGTGCACAAGGAATGGCAGGGAGGATGACAGTGATCGTGGAAGGGTTGGATAGCAGGGTCTGCTAGTTGGATGATCATCTTGTATATAGGTCCACTGTATTAGAAGCCCATCTTGAACATAATGGGATTTGAACCTGCAGTGGTGGGTAAGAAGGGCTGCCTTCATGGAAAAGAACAAGAGGCCCAGCATCTAGAAAGCCAGAGCTCATCCAGGAAATGGCCAGCTTGGAGACAGAGGGCAAAAAGGGGAAGCAAGACCAAAAGGGTGCTTGGGGCCAGGTCCAAGAAGACACCAGACTTGGTCCTGTAGGCAGTGGAGGCCATCAGTGCTATGCGGTTCAGAAAAACTCACTTGGAGGCCACGGTGTCAGATCTGAGAGCAGGTGGTAGAAAGCTGTGCATAGGGGATGGCGATGGCAAGATCCAGCAGCCAGGAGGGATCCCTGGGCCAAGATTGTGGGTGTACGTCCCATCTGTGAAATGGGGAGTTGGTTTTGGGTGGGGCTAATAAGGGCAATGCTGGCTTTTCATGGAGAGCTGGCCCAGAGCTGTCTTCCCTCCTCCATGGGCCAGCCGTGGGATGCAGGGGAGTCCCTTCTCTCAGTTTCCCAGTCTGTGCCTGGTGAGCTGGAGGGCTCAATCCCGAGGGGTACTTCCCAGAGAGCTAATCTCGGCTTCACACCTTGGCTTGGTCCTAAACCTTTGAACAAGTGTGGGCATGTGTTTCTTGATGGCTCCAGCAAGGACACAGGAAGGGAAAATCATTGCCACTTACTGAGGAGGTGTGTGCTGTGGGGAGGGTTCTGGACCCTTCCCTGGTCCATGCCTCACACTGCAACCCCAGGTGCTTTCAAGGATATCATCCAGTACAATTGATCTCATTTCCACTGTGACCTTTTGAAGTCAGAGACTGTGATGAGAAAGAACTTCGGGAACAAGAGCCTCAGACATAGAGCTTCTGCCAGGTGCAGGAAGTAGTATCCTTTTCTCTTGACAGTTACTCACTGTGCAGAAGGAGACCAGAAGAGCAGGGACAGCTCCCATGGTGACTGGTGGCAGCAGCCTTCACGCTGTTCTGTGATGACATAGCCTCCCTAGTTGAGGGTCACTTGCAAGGTCACTCTCTGTCAGCTGCTCCTGTGTGCTCCTGTTGTCATGCCTCTGCTCCGCACTGACTGCAGCTTCTGTTTGCTGGGCAGTTCCTCTCCACCCCAGAAATCCTCCCTCGCTCAGTGTCCACCCCTGCAGCCCACCTCCCGGGCTTCCTCCCAAATTGCTCTCCACTACACACACAGAGTTACTGCAGCCCTTGCCCTCTTGCGTCCAAGAGCACTCCCTGGGTAGCTGTGTCAGGCATGCCTCTGGCCTCCACTCCACAGCAGGCTGGTCTCCCTGTGGGCTCTCCCTGTGGGGACCACCGCACTACCTTGAGGACTGCCTGCCCACTGGCCTTGACTGAATGAGCACTATTGACCTGGGGCTGGGCTGCCAGCTGTCCTTGGATTTGAATCTCTGTCTGTAAGGTCACGAGAGTGGGCATCTGAGCGTCAGAGCCTTGACTAGGGTAGACAATCATACAGGCTTCCTGTGTTATGCAGAGAGTAAAGCCGGGCAGCTTCTCCCCAGGCCAGGCACACTCTACCCTTGCCACTGCTATTATCCTCAGTCTGCCTCAGCACCGCTTCCCTGGTGTTTCTGCTCCTGGCTAAGCACAGAAGTCTTCTAGCAGCTGCAGTTGGGACTCAGGAAGGTGAAGCCCTGGTCAGTTGCATGTCCACAGGTCCTGGGATGGGGGAGCTGAGATGGGTGTTGGCCTTCTCATTCATTTGCAGTGTCTTAGCCAGCCAGTCATCCCAAACTGACTGCATTCACACTATGCTCACTGCTACACAAGCACAGCTTCAGCACAGAGCTCAACTCTTCGATCCAAACAGCCTGGGACTTCACACAGTGTTTCTCTAGAAAACCCAGGCCCTCGTTGCATGAATCATTACTGGCCACCATCACCCCTGAGCATGGCAGACACTGTTCTGAAGGAGCAGAAGACAGAGAGGTCTGATCTAGGTGCATGCTGAAGGTAAGGGTCGTGGATAGTGGAGGATGTGTGATGGCAACAAATGGAAGGAGAGGGGCCCAGAGAAGAGAGGAGAGAAGGCACAAGGCCCCCCTGAGCCCATGTCACCTGCTGTCAGGGGCATGCTCTGCCACTGAGTGGCCTGTGGGGTTTTCTCTGCACAACGGTCCCCAGGAAAACAACCTTGCAATCACATTTCTTTCTACCTGGAAGGATATGTCTCGGTCACAGATATCAGGAGACACTCAGATCTTCAGAATGGGTGTCATAGTGTCAGGAAGAGCAGTGTCATGCAGGAAGAGGGGCAGCTAGAGGGAGCAGGTTGTCAGGAATTCCCAAGGGAGGGTCATGGCCCCATCCTCAGTCTGTTTTGTCTGCAACACCCCTGGCAGCCTTCGCCCCCATCAAGTGGGGCTGCCACTGCCTCTAAGGCGGAGATAGATTCAAGGCCAATTGTTCCTTCCAAAGTGGGAGGGGAAGCAGCCCATTCCCCTTGGCATGAAGTGGTTTTGCCCACAGACATGGACTCACCAAGAGCAGGTAAGATGTACCCAGGCTTCAGTGCCACACCTTCCTTTCTAGCATCTGCTGGGGAGAGAAGGGAAGGGCTCTTAAAGAAGAGGGCATGGCAGGCATTGTCAGAACTCAAGTGCCTGTGGAGGTGGCACGGGAGGTCCCAGCAGCCCCCATGCCCCAAGGCAGCCAGGTCCTTTCTGATCTGGCCAGAAGAGACAGAACCCAGGCATATATAGCTGTGTCCCTGAGGAATATCTCACTGTCGTGGACTGCTCCCTCCCTAAGCCAGGTGGGTGTCATCTTGACACCCAGCGACTGTGGCCAAGCCATGTAGGCTGCTTCTGTTCAGCTACCTGGGGCCGGGCATTTTGAGGAGGGAGGCCTTCCTGTAGCCCTTGAGAGCTACAACACAAGAGTCCATTCAATACTTCACAAAGGAATGTGGGTGCCCAAATTCACACAGTTTTGTTAGTCAAGGCGTTCAGCTAGAGCAGGTAACTGTCTGGTGACCAAAGGAATAAGGTGTCACTTAACACTCCTGAGGGAGTGGCAGGCCCCTGAGGGAATTTTACCAAAGACAACCACTGAGAGCCCTTTTCCTGGCCTCCTTCAGGCTCCTTTGCGCCTGCAGACACAGAAGCTGTCAAGGCTCTCACCCCTGAGGCCCTCACCCTTGCGTGCTTGCTTGCTGAGGAGTTAGCGACCTTTGTGGCCTGAGGAAGCGTCTATCTCCAGAGCCTTCCTCCCTGCCCTGGCGTCAGCTTCACCCCGTGGGACAGTCCATAGCACCCACACAGCTGTGGCTCTCCTGCGTGCAAATGCCTCTGCCACAATCAGTGTTTTTGTCCAGAGCCCACCTGGCCAGAGGGATTGGCTTCTTAGAAGGGCCCTGAAGGTGCAGGGATTCTGTCCTCAGCATCCCAGGGGTGGGGTGCAGGTGCTAAGCTGTGGTTCTTCAGAGCTGCTAGGGGTCCCTTTTCTTTTGCAGACTCTTGAGGCTTTCCTTTAAAACAGCAGCAACAAAAAATTGTTAGCATGTATTTGCCATACATAATGGTCACATTCATCATGGGGAGTTTTTAGCTATGCATAGTATGTCTTAATTCTTTTTTTTCCCATTTCCTTCCCCTCCCTTAACTCTTCTTCCTGTCCTCATTTACAAAAGTTTGTTTCCATTTACCCCTTCCATTCTTTTTTTAAAATTGCTTCTTCATTCCTTTCTTTCTCCCTCCCCTTTTCCTTATTCCCCCTCCTACTGAAGATGTTTTTCCTACTCCCACGCATGCATCCTTCATTTTGCTCCTCATTTATGAACACCTTGGGTTTCTTACACAAGGAAAGCAATGCGATATTTAAACTTGTGTCTGATTTATTTCACTTAACATTGTGGTCTCAAGGTGCATCTATGTACTCAAGTTTATCCTTCTTTATGGCAGAGGAATAGTACTCTATTGTATATAGATACATGTTCTTCATCCATTCATTGATGATGGGCGAATGGGTTGATTCCAAGATTCAGCTTTTACAAACTGCGCTACTATAAACATGTGCATCATGTGTTACTGTGGCATGGTGCTTTTCACTCTGGGAAGATACCTAGGAGGAGAGCAGCTGGACCAAATGGAAACTTCGGGTCTTCTTGGGAATTTCCATTCTACTTTCCAGAGTGGTCGTGCCAGCTTACACTCCCACCAGCCACGGGGAAGCGTTCTTTTTTCCCCATACCTCCTGCCAGCATCTATGATGGAGTGAGATGGATGGAATCTTAGTGTTATTAATTTGAGTCCCTCAAATGACCAGTAATGTTAAACATTTTTTCAAATGTTTATTTGTTTGTATTTCTTCTTCTGAGACATGTCTATCCATTTTTGGATTGAGTGTTTAAATTTGAGGGTCTGATTTTTTTTTTTTTTTCATTCTTTAGATATTCTGGGTGTTAGTTCGTTAGTTCTTTTTTTTTTTTCAGGACCAGGGTTCTAACTCACAACCTTGCACTTGCCAGGCAGGTACTTGTGCCACAGAGCTATCTCGCCGGCCCCTAGATGTTAGTTCTTTGAGGAGTAGCTGATAAAATATTTTTCCCATTCTGTGGGTTGTCTCTTCTGTTGGGGGTTTCTTTTACTGTATGAAAGCTTTTTTAAAAGATGTTTAAAACTTTTTAAAAAGTATTTCTTGGGGACAGAGTTTTGACATGTACTTCAGGCAGGCCTTAAACTCACTATATAGCCCAGGCTGGCCTTGAATTCATGGCAATTCTCCTGCCTCAATCTCCTGAGTGCTGGGATTACAGACATGCATCATCATGCCTGGAAAAAGCTTAATAGTAGTAGTAGCAGCAGCAGCAGCAACAGCAGCAGCAGCAGCAGCAGCAGCAGCAGCAGCAGGAGTAGTAATAGTGGTTTTTTTTTTTTTTTTTTTTAAGTGCAGGGGGTGGTCTACAGGGTCTCATTATACATAGTGATCGTCCTGTTTTCAGCTTCGCAAGAGCTGGGATTACAGGCTTGCATCACCATGCCCAGTCTCTATCCTCGACTCAGCCAGCTCTGGGGGTGGGGCTGGGTTGCACAGCAGGCTGGGATCGAACTTCCCACCCTTGCATCTGCCTAAGCAGGCTCTTTAATCTGTTGAGCTATCTGGCCAGCCCTAAGCTTTTTAACTTGATGTGGTCTGTGTTATTGATTCTTTGTAGCATTTTCAGTGTGGTCAGGGTTTTATTCACAGTCTTTGCCTATACTTATGTCTATTGTATCTTCCATCATATTAAGTTTTTCTGTTTTTATATCTAGATCTTTGACCCATTTCAGTTTTAATTTAGTGCCTGGTAAGAGATATGGGTATAGGTTCAGTCATCAGCATGTGGAAAGCCAGTTTTCCCAGCACCATTTATTAAAGAGGCTGTCTTCCTTCTAGAGAAGGTATTTGACCCCTTTGTCATCGAAGTACCTGTGTGCTTGGAGTTGTTTCTGCATATTCTGTTGTGTTCCACTGATTCTTGGGTCTGTTTCTTGGCCAGTACTGAGCTGGTTTTTTATTGTGGTAGCTTTGTAATACAACTTTAAAAGGAGGATTGTGATGCTTCTACTGTGCCCTTATTACCCAGAATTGCTTTTGCTATTTTTGGTCTGTTGACCAAGTGAGTCTTGGTATGTTTTTCCTCTAATTCTGTGAAATATGCTATTGGCATTTTGATTGGGATTGTATTAAATCTGTGTCACACTTTTGAAAGTATGACCATTTTCACTGTTTATTCTTCTGACCTAAGAGTAAGGGATAGCTTTCCATTCTCTGATGTCCTCTTTAATCTTTATCAGAATACTGTGGTTTTCAGTGTAAAGGTCTTTTACTTCCTTCATTCCTAGATATTTCATTTATTTGGATGCTTTTGTGAAAGATATGGTCTCCTTAATTTTTCTGTCAGTGAAATTATATTTGTGTATGGAAAGTCTGTTGACTTTAGAGGGTTGAGTTTGTATCCAGTTATGCTACTGAATTTGATTATTAATTATAGGAGTCTTTTGGTGAGTCTTTGGGGGTCTTTCATGTAGAATATCATATCATCAGCAAATATTCATAATTTAACTTCTTCCTCTCCTATCCATATTCCATTTATTTGTTTCTCTTGTCTAATTGCTCTATCTAATGTTTCCAGAACTATATTGAACAGGAGTGGTAAACTGTCCATTCCTTGTTCCTGATTTCAGAGTGAAAGCTTTCTATTTTTGACCATGTAATATGATGTTAAGTATCGGTTTATCATAGATGGATTATATAAGGTTAACATAAAGACCTTCTATTGTAATTTTTTGTAGGGTTTTTATCATTGTCAAATGGCTTGTCTGCATCTACTGGGATGATCACATGGTTCTGGCTTTGGTTCTGTTAATGTGGTATATATTATACTTACCGACTTGTGTATGCTGGCCTCTCCTGAGGCATCTTTGTAGCTCTGCCTTTGCAATGACTGCTCTGAGTGGAGGGGAGGACCAGACAGCCACCAGTTCCATGGGTTCAGACAGTAACCGTCCAACTAAAATGCTCTTCAAGCAGCTGTTCACCTTGTACCTTCTGGTGGGTTCCAGTTGCCATTGGCTGGCAACTTCTGATTCCTTCTTGGTGGCAAAGTTGTTGCTCGCTGGATTCACTTGAGAGGAGGCTTGGTTGGAATCACTTAATCTCTTCATGTTGAACCAGAGACTTGAGTGATCATTAAACCAAAGTCATTGTCATCTTCTCCTCAGCTCCCCTGCCAGAACTTTGCCTGTGGGCAGTCAATTCCAAGAATGAAGATAGTGTGAGTTAAAGAGCATGGCTGGGTCACCCCTAAACTCTGGCCAGCCCCTTTACCTGCTGAGAAGAGTCCAGATGGCTGTCCTGACCTGCAGCAGAAGACCCATGAGAGGAGCCTTCTGAGGCCGGGTTCTGCTTTGCCTCTGACTCCATCTTCCTGTTGCAGATGACCCCAGGCCAACGTGATCTCCCCTCCTATTAGCCCTGTCTTAGGGCACCTGTCTCTGCTGGCCTCACAGGACCTTATAGTGCCTGGTCTCCACATTGATTCTGTGGAGCCCCAGGGGCTAAGGTCACACCTCAGGAGCCTCCTGGGAGATGAAGTGGGGCATGAAAGGATATCCAAGTCATACTCAAGGGCCAGCCAGCCTGGGTTCAGATCTCCACTGCCACTTGCTTTTTTTTTTAGTGGAATAACTTGACTTTATTTTGCACTAGGTGGTGGACACAGAGCAATCCTCCTTAATAAAGTTGACAATTAGCTTCACTCAGAACATTCTTAATAATACATATTGAAAAAAAAGTATTCATCTTACAAATTGTTCTGCAATCCAAATATACAACAGCTTAGAAAACAAAAGCCAATGTAAAAAAACAGTAAAACAAGTACAGGTTTTTATGGCTCAGATTCTACAGTTCTCTCACTGCATCATCAATGCCAGAAATCTGCTCCTTCAGCTGGCTCCACTGTTCTGGGTGTAACGGAGTGCCTTTTCTTCCTGGTTGCATTTCACCTCCTAGATCCATCCAGTATTCTCTACTATCAATTAGAGCTTACCCTTTAAAGTCCCCAACACTGCCACAACTCATTTTCCCAGTCTGAAACCTATTGTCATCTCTGCTGCTGCTGCCGCTCTGTGTAAAAGATGGCAGAGCTCTTCAAGTGTCCCCAGTCTTCTGTCTCTTCACAGGCCTTTCTGGAGCAGCTTGCTTTTTCCTCTTTAACTTTTTGTCAACTTCACTGGCAGAATCACTGCCTGAAAAGCTTGAAGAAACATGGTCCTTTGACTTAGGACCTCCTGGGAGATGAAATAGGACATGAAAGGATATCCAAGTCCTATTCAAGGGCCAGCCTGGGTTCAGATCTCCACGGCCACTTCTTTGATGGTGATCTTGCTTTTTTTGTTAGTGGAATTACTTGACTTTATTTTGCACTAGGTGGTGAGCACGGAGCAATCCTCCTTAATAAAGCTGACAGTTAGCTTCACTCAGAACATTTTTAATAGTGCATATTGAAAAATATTATATATTATTGCTCTGCTGCTGCAGTCGGCAGCCTCCTGCTCGCTCATGACTCGATCTTGCTTAACCTTTGTGAATTTCAGTTTCCTCGTCTACAAAATGGGCATCAGATTAACACCTGCTTCATAGTGTCATATGTAGTTTGAGGTTAAGTGAGGCATCTTCATGCATACTGACCATGGCAATTTGTTATGTGTAAACTATTACTATCAATTACCCTTATTGTTTTAAATATGAGGTCTATATATTAATTTCATTTGGAAAAGGAAATTGCTGTAGGGGGTGGGGGGGGGAGAGAGAGAGAGAGAGAGAGAGAGAGAGAGAGAGAGAGAGAGAGAGAGAGAGAGAGAGATATTGATTGGTGTGGAAGCCACTGAGTCCCAACTAGTCATTTTATATATTGCCGTACATAGCTGAGAGGTGTGGGGACTTTTCTGTTAGGATACCACACTAGCTTCACCATTAATTTCTACCCTGTGCGAGCCCCCAGCTGGGCCCATCCTCCCCAGATGAAAATGAAGATGGGAAGCTCAGGACCTTCTTACAATCCAAGAAATGTTTCTACTTCCTCTCCACTGCCCACTCACCCAGCATCTCTATTCATTTCTGTAGATTCGCATCAGGTATAAGGTGGTATCCTAGCACCCCACTGTACTATCCCACCTGTTAACAGGTATGCAGTGGGCTCCTGTCTGGGCCATGCACTGAGCCCTCCCCACTGAGGTTGCCCCAGCTATGAGCTCTCTTCTTCCTGAAGCAGACTTGCCCATGGATTGTTGTTTGTTCCTGCATTTGGTTGCTCTGAAGTAGCCTGTAGTTACTGATTCCCAAGAGTGAACTTGCAGAATTCCTCCAAATCTTCTCAAGTTTTAGAAGCCAAAAATCCCCCAGCCCTCAATTTCCAAATCTCAGAGGAGCCTTAGGGCATCTCAAGAGCAGCTCCTTCTTATAGTAGACAAGGAGGTGGCGCCACAGAATGGCCAAGGCAAGAAGCCGGGTTCAGCGTGGGCTCCTGACTCATCCTGGGCTGCCTCAGCAATGCTGAGCCTCCACCCAGTGCATCATGGTTCTTAGATGTGGAGAAGGAGGGGTGGTCCAGGGCAGGGCAGAGGAAGGTGAGAGGGAGGGAGCTGCCAGCACCAGGAGAGCCCATGACAAGCTGGCAGGGGAATGGTGCTTGGTGTCCATGGCTTTGCACTGACACAGGGCTGTCCCCACCAGGGGAGGGAGACCCCAGGGCAGGGATGAACTTGCAGAGACCCTGGGGCTAAGAAAGAAGGAAAGGAGGGATTTGAACATTCTGAACCAAGGAGAATAGAAAGTGAGCCTCTGAGTTCATCATCAGGGACCAACCAGCTGCTGTCAAGTTCCCCCGCCACCCCCAATCCAACTCCCTTAGGCACTGCCTAGCAGACTAAGCAGTTACCAAGCTGGCAGTCACGTCTCAGTGGCTGGGAGAGAAGGCGTGCCTTTCAGGGTTCAGCATCCTGAAGGAAGAAAGATATGTTTACACTCTGTCTTTCTGATCCTATTTCTAGCCATTTTCTCAATTGTCCCTGTAATTTATTAAAAACCTACCTCAAAGCCCAGCTGGTAGGTCTGGCCCTGGGAGCAGCTGGTGGAGGGTTGAATGGCCAGGAGCAGACTGTGCATGAGGCCGCTACTGCCCCTGGTGAGGTGCAGAAACTCCCAGGCCAGTCTTTGCAAACTTGAAATACACTACAGGACTCCAGCTGGTAGTTTAACCTGGAAAAAGAATAAGGTAACAGTGGTGACATTTATTTTACCACTTACATGGCAGGGTCAGGACATTGCTCAACCTGAGCATTTTGTTGACTCTTCTGGGAATAAATACTGTTCTCTATCATCTTGCTGAGAACAGTGAAGTCGAGCAATGAAGACGGAGGTCCTACAACCAAGGGCAGCAGATTTGGGGTTCAAACCCGGATCTGCCAGCCCCAGTGCTATACCCCACGGCCACTGAGTTCATACCCATGCACTTCCACTTTCCCCATTGCAGACCCTCTCCCCAGGGCCTGGGGTGGACCGTGCCCATCTTTACATTCTCCATCAGAGGAAACAGGCCCGGAGTAGCCAAGGGTTGTCACCACGCTCAACAGGAGCTCACTGATGCGCATCTCCAGCCACCCCATTCCTCACTAACCTCTTGCCTTTCTTCCTTCCTTCCAGTCCCCAGTTTTCATCGCTCAGGTCAGCCAAGACCTGGTGTCCCAGACAGAGGCCAAGCTCCTGCAGAGACCCTGTAAAGAGCTGTTCTCTGCCTGTGCACAGTAAGTTTTTTGCCAATCTGGTCAACCTGGGCTGGGGACTTTGGGCCTCCAAGGGAGAGGCTGCTCCTATCCCCTGCCAGCAGTGTGGGCTCCAGGGCAGGCCTTGCCCTGGGCTCCCACTTGGTGGGGCTCCCACCAGGCCACCCAGTTATTCGTGTCTATTAGTCTCCCCATTTCATATCATGGGTTTGCGTCCCACAGTTGTAGTTGCACACAGTCAAATGTTTGAAAATGTTAAGTGGAAAATTTCAGGAATTAGCAATTGAGTTTTAAATTATTACAATATATTTTTTAATCATTCAGTTTTATCATTAGTTATTGTTAATGCCTTACTATACCTAACTTACAAGTAAACTTTATAGGTTTCTATATGGAGGAAGAAATGTAGCATATAGGGTTCAGCACTGCCTGCGTCTCAGCATCCACTGGGAGCTGAAACTTCTTCCACAGCTGAGTGGACCCCTGTACTTGTCCCCAAGGGAAAGATAATGTAGTGCCACATCCTGCTTCACAGGGATTGAGGCCAGGTGGCTCTTCAGGCTATCGAGATAGAGGAATGTGCAAAAACTTGTCCCTACCTGGAAGGTTTTGAGCTCCCAAGATCCACTGTCCACCAGGTGATGCCAGAGAGTGCACAGGCTGCCTGCACACCAACTCCATATCTTGTCAGAAGGTCCCAAGGCCGTGTAGGAGAGGGTGAACCAAGTTGGCACCAACTGACCCTGCCCTACCCTGGCACACACACCCCTGCCCGAGGGCTGGGACACATGCAGGACACAGCCCCAGGGACCCTTTGGAGCTGGGTCACCCCACACAACTGAATCAATCTGAGAGCTTTGAACTCAGCATGATAGACATGAATACCTGCTGTGGACCCAGCACTGTGCTAGCTCTGAGGGACACCAGGAGCACAGTCCTGGCCTCATGGTGCTTACGCAGCAAGACCAGCAACTGCATGGGCCAAGGGAGGAGCTGGCAGGGCTGAAGTGAGAGCTGGTATTTGGGGAAGGCTGCCTTGGGCCCAGCTCTGCACTAGGTGCTATGGAGATGAGCAGCATAGCCAGGGACACCCTGACTCTGCTCCTGAGGGGAGGCCAGCCCGACCTCCCACACTGGCCTCCTTTCAGGTTGGACAGGACACAGCCTCTGGTGGTCCCCACCCTGCCATGGTCCCCTCCCTTCCCCATCCCAAATTCTTTGGCTGTGTGGCCATTTGGTAAAGGGGAGCCATCCATCCCTGCCCACAACCCAGTTTGAAGTTTTCCAGGCCCTTCTCTGATGGCTCAAGACACAGAGGAGTCCCCAGTATCCCAGGACCCTAGCCTTACACTCACTTGAAGCAAGTGACCTGCAAGTCCTGCTGCATACATGAAAAGCTCGTCATGGTTTTGCTGGTCCAGAGAAATCCA
>PVKN010016807.1:0-17690 GCA_004027915.1 Capromys pilorides | reverse complement strand
TCCAGGCTAATGAGGCATGTGGTTTTTTTCTTAGACAACCACCTCCCCTCCTTAGAAAGTAAACATATGCCTGCTCCAACCCAGCTCCTCCATTCTTGTTAGATGAAGTCACCATCAAGGTAGAACAGAGACACTAAGACACACTTGGGCGTTGCCTGGCACTTTAATTTCAGATACGACTCCAAGACAAATTATTTTGCTTAAGAAGCTTTCATTTATTGGTAAAGTGCCTAGCTATAGTTATAATTAGAACATCTCCCTCTACTTACATGTTCTTTTTATGAAAAAAAATAGAGTGAAAAGATTCTATAGCTACATCCCTGAAGTAGTTAAGACACATAATTAAATGCTTATTTGGGAATGAGACACTAACCACCTTGGCCACCTATTTCAGGGCCTGTTATTTCTGTGCTACTTGTATCATAAGTAAAATCCATCCATCCATCCGTCTATCCATTGATCCATCGATCGATTGATCGATCCATCCATCCATTCATCTATCCACCCATCCACCCACCCATCCATCCACCAATCCACCCATCCACCCATCTACCCACTCACCCACCCATCCATCCATCTGCCCACCCACCCATCCATCCACCCACCCACTCACCCATCCACCCACCCATCCATCCACCAATCCACCCATCCATCCACCCACCCACTCACCCACCCATCCATCCATCCATCCATTCGCCCACCCACCCATCCATCCACCAACCCACTCACCCACCCTCCATCCATCCATCCACCCACCCACTCACCCACCCATCCATCCATCCATCCGCCCACCCATCCATTCATCCTTTCACTCACTTGTTCATTACATAAGCACCTTTCAATGTCAATGCTAGTGTGTCTTGTATTTTGGTATTGAATTACTTAGACCTTTGTTACAAATGAAAGTAGCTGGGTCACACCTTAGTTTTACTGAACCAGAATCTGCAAGAAATCTTTACCAGACTTGTGTGTGTGTGTGGCAGTGGGGATTGAATGCAGCGCCTTTGCCCTGAACTACAGTCCCAGCCTTAAAAAAAAAAAATTGAGACAGTGTTTCACCAAATTGTTAAGTTGCCCAGATGGAGCCTGAATTTGTGATCTGTCGGCCTCAATATGAGTTCTGAGTAGCTGTGTTCTGGAATGCAAAAACGAACAGACCAGCCCTTGCTAGCCCGTCCTACAGATGAGTAGCTCAGCTCAAGAAGAGAGAGTGCATCTAAGATGCAGGCAAGGGAGTTGCCCATGACAGGGAGTTGCCTCACCAGGCAGTGTTGTCTTTTTCTTCACCAGAATGGACCCTGGGAAATGGTTGTTCTCAGGTAGTGTGCCTGCTGCTATCTCCAGGACCTCTCTAGATTGGAGAGGTCCCTGTGCCCCTCATGGGCCTGTGGTCGTAGCCAGGACTGGACTGGCAGAGCAGAGATGGGCAGGGATCTACCCATGCATCAGTGCTCTCTTTTCTGATGACCAGGGGGCCTTACAAGTTCCCTTTGGCAGTGTGTAGTGGGCGCGGCTTTGCAGGAGGAGGGCTAGAGAGCTTGTTGGGCTCATAATCAGGAAACAGAGCCGGGGCTGGTCCTGCCTCTTCTTAGCAGAGTTGTTTGCTTATCCTTTTTGAGTCTTGTTTCCCCCACTTGTGTAGACAAATAATAGTAACTATGTTTAGAGTTGTTTTGAGAATGAAATAGTATATGATACATAGTAGTGGCGGCAAACCTATGGCACACTGGCCAGAGACAGCTGTCACTACTGAAAAGTCTAAAAGGTTTGCCATCATCTATATATGGCATACAACATATACACAAAACATAACATACTAGTACATAATCTATGGTGCATAAAGTGCTTAGTATTGTGCCTGGCAAGAGGTCTAATAAATGATATTTTGAAATTAATGGTAGAAGAATGATGGGTCCCTTTGTGCACAGAGGCAGCTTCTCCCCAGGCTCTCAGAGCCAACCTCTGTCTCCAGCCGCACTCCTTGGCTTTGCCTCAGCTCCAGGGAGTCCATGCTATTGTTGTGGTACCACTGACCTGAGCCTCAGGGTGGACATTCTTGGCCTGGCCCCACTCTTTCTGGCTCGGCTTGACTTCATGAAAGTCCCCAGGTGACTTGGGCTCTCTTGCGTGCCTCAGCAGGAAGGGGAATCTGCTCGGACTCCACCCTCACTGAGATGGATTGCTTTGGGTAGGGCTCTTCAGTACCATGCTTGTCAGTATCTCCTAGAAGGCTCTATGAGGAGAGGGCTGTGGATGCGGCTTGGGGTAGAGCTCTCACCTTACATGCACAAGGCCCTGGGTTTGACCCCCAGCACCATGCACAAAAACCCACCAGCTGGATCCCACCTTAGGAATTTTTTTTTTTTTTTTTGCAGGACCAGGGTTCAAACTCACAAACTGGCACTTGTCAGGCAGGCACTTGTGCCACAGAGCTATCTCCCCAGCCCCTGGATCCCACCTTGGGCTTGGATCATAATCTCTGGTTGGGCATTGCTAAGCATATCGATCTTCCAGGCAATGCTGGGATACAGGCCTGGCTAAGAATGATCGTCCTTGAGGGTGTCTCTGTACAGCGTTGGCTCACTCTCGGCTGGCACAACATGAAATCTTCTAGCCAAGGTGAATGGCATCTGCATAGATTTTTCACAGCTCAGAGACAACAACTCTGTGTGACAAACTAGAGGCAGAGCCCCTGGTGACAGGCAACCTACGACTAGAGGAAGAGCTCTGTGTGTGCAGCAGTAGTAGCTCTGTGGAGAACCCTGGACAAGAGGTGTAGTAGTTTCACGCTGCTCCAGTTCTTCTTAACAATCCTGCCACTGCGCTGGCCTCAGGATCACGAGCTCCTTGACTGATGCATTTCCAGGTCGAAAGAAAAGATTCCCAATCCGGGAATTAAGAGACCAATTGGCTTTTTGTGGAACAGTTAGGACACGCAGCAGAAAGCGTCCTACTCAAACTAGCAGCAGAAGTTTCAAGAAGGGAAACACTGCAGGCTTTGTTTTGTGTCCCCCCTTCATCTGAAATGAAGTTGGAAGGAGATCATTATGTTAGAAGTTGGTGTGGATATGGGAGGCGATGGTCTCCTCAGATTTCTTTTTTAAGACAGGGTGTTGCTATGTAGTTCAGGTTGGTCTTGAACTCACTTTGCAGCCCAGGTTGGCTTGAGCCTGAGGCCTTCCTCTTACCTCAGTCTCCCAAGTGCTGACATCACAGTTCATGGTCTGCCATGCCCACCTCAGTCCTTAAGTTCTGAGAATGTGGTGAGCCCCAGGTGACCACGGGCTGCAACTTTTGTCTCTCTTACCATTTGTACCTGAAGTGTGGAGCTTCTGGTTCTGTGAAAAATTGAGTGTGGACACATTACTACGCGACGCCACTGCTCATGTCCCTGGCCCTGGTAAGAGACTCAAAGCAGAGAGTGGAGAAGGAGACAGGGAATGATGGACACAGAGGAAGGAAATCCTGCCTCTTCAGCTTTCTTGAGAATTTCAAGAAAGAGGGATTAGAAAGACTCCTTAGAGCAGGGAGGGGGAGGTACAGATGGAGAGGTTTTGAAGACCCCGATGTCAAATGAGATAGCGGTGAAATGCTTTGCAAGGCACAAGCCTCCAGACTTTCTACATCAAGAGCAACAGCAGCAGCAGCATCTATAACTATTGCCAGTGGAGCCCCAGTGAACCTCCATCGGAGCTGAAGGGGATGCTCATTTGGTCCCCAGAGACCTCAGCGTGTACCTCGCCACCCAGAGAGGCCGTCTGTCTACTCTCTGCAATTCCAATTTAGGTGACTACCTAAGGTATTTAAGTTTAGTAGTTCCTTAAATAACACAATTTTCCTTTAGTTCTGATGTCCATCCTGTTGAGGGACCCTAACCTCTGGGCTTTGTCCTTAGACTACTTGCTGCACATCTGGAAAGTGCAGATGTGCAGCGCGAGCTGGTACACCAGGATGGTTGAAAACTCTGCTTGATTTTCCAACCCTCATTTCTTATCAAATAGAAAATACCCTTTCTTCCCTGGGGGGCCTCCTGTGCCGGAGGGTGGTGCATGCATATGAATGTGGGTGGGGCAGGGATAGAGTTTAACTTAGAAATATTTTAATTGCACAAATTTGTACGATCCAGTGCAACAATATGATACATTTGTATAGTGCATACGATCAAGCCAGGGTTTCATCTCCTTATCATTTCTTTGGGGCCTTGGAGCTCCCGAAGGTAAGCATTCATGGGGCATGCGGGCCTCAGCAAAGACACGGATGTCCCCGGGAGCTCAGAGCTGAGCACCCCGACTGGCAAGGGTCCTTAGAACGGAGGGCAGGGGCTCCAGGTTGGGAGCCCGCCGGGCTAGAGCGTCTGCCAGCCCTTCCTTCCTGATGTGGTTTCATCAAAGCTCCACCCCAGCCAGAGATTGAGGACATGTTTAGGAATATTTATGCCACGCGACAAAACGTAGTCTAAAATCTCGGTTCTCCCTGTCTGAGCTTAGCCACAAACTTCTCCAGGGATGGGAGAGTGGATCAGAGGATCGTAGATGAAGAGGTGTCCGCCCAGGGCTGCTTCCCAGCCATGACGACGAGCGGCCAGCAGGTGTCAGTGCGCACTCATCCTGGCGTGGCGCTGGACTCCCGCTTCCAGGCCCCCTCCCCAGCGTAGTCTTAAGGTGTGTGTGAGGGGTGGTGGTGGTGGTGGGGGCGGGGTGGGAATCCGCGGTTCAGACCCCAGACCTCTGGGGTCGGCCGAGAGATCCGCGGCCTTGAGGCCACTTCCCAACAGAAGTCCGAACTCTGGCGGGACTTGCTCCCGGGTGAACGCCGCCCATTCCGCCCCAGGTGGGGGTGGGAGGCTCGACCCTGACCCGTACCTTCCTTCTCCGCGGGGAGCACTGGCCCAGGTAGAGGGTGAGCTGTTCTGGACGCGACCCCCGCCGAGGGTGGTTACTCGGACCCCGGCCAGGGCGCCCTTCCGCCCTCTCCGCCCAGGACCAGCTGGAAGAGCACAGCCCCGGGTGCCGCCGCTGTCTCCGGTGCGCCGGCCAGGCGCTGACTGCCACCTCCCAGCACAGGCCGCACCCCCACGCCCGGGCTCTCTCGGGTCCCCCTTCCCTAGGTTCCCGACTCTCCGAATGGCCCGTCCAGCCTGGGGGAAGAGCTCCCTGGTGTCCAGTGCGGGGCGCGGGTTCTAGACCCGTGGAGGGGAGGCGCAAGGGGCGGAGGAGGGTCGGCCTCCCACGTGGGGCTGACGCCGGCTGCTCGGCAACGCCGGCCTGATCCTGGGGCTATAAAACGAGTCCACTGTAGCGCCGCGGAGCAGCAGCGGCACCGGCTCGGGTACAGAAGCCCAACTGCCGGCGAGCCGCCGCCCGGCCACCCCGGCACCTTCTCCACCGCCTGCGCCAACTCGCGCTGTCCTCCGACTCAGCCCGCCCTGCTCCGCTCAGCGCGCACCGAACCGACGCCCAGAAGACCATCAGCCTCGGCCGCGGCTTTGGGAGGGCCGATCCCTCGTCCCCGGGCCCCGCACTCTTCCGAGGACCGGGGTGCCTTCATGCGGCCCCCAACCTCCTCACCCCGCCGCCACCTCCACCGAGCTCTGCGCGCTGCGCCCTGGCCCCAGCAGGGCGCACAACTTTGGGAGTCCCGCAGCGCCCCGAGAGGCGGCGGAGTCCGCGACCCGGCCCCAAGTCGGGCCCAGCTCGCACAGCCACGTCTGGGAGAAGCGAGAGACCCAAAAACTGCATCGGGAGTATGAGACAGACTTAGGTCCGGAACCTGCGTCCCCGCCTCTCGGCTGCCTCCCGGAGTTGGGGTGGCTTCCGCGCACGGTAAGACCTCTTGCTTTGCCTTAGGCTCAGAGTCAAGAATCTGAACAGAACTGTGTATGTGGTATTAAGTATCGTACATGCGTAATTTCCTCACGTCCTCATAAATCATCAGTGTTTTTGGCTGTCTTTTCTTGAAGCATAAATGTCTCTAACCATCAGCTTGCCCTACTCTTTCCTGCCGCTTAGAGATAAAACTTGGCTGCGAGGAGGAGCTCGGAACTCAGAAGCGCCCTCGCCCCAACGTCTGCAGCCCTGGCAGCCGGGATTTGCAGGATCCAGGCCATGGGTCACTAGCCGCCCCAGCGCAGGCCTGGCCTCCAGCGACTCCCTCCCTATGCGAGGTGCGGCGGGGTGAACGGGCGCCGGCAGACGAAGAGGACCCACAGGCGCCGGGCGGGGAGGCGGCGGGCAGCAGGCCCGGCGAGTGGGCGCCGAGTTCATGTTCCGCCAGGAGCAGCCGCTGGCCGAGGGCGGCTTTGCGCCCATGGGCTCCCTCCAGCCGGACCCCGGGAACGCGAGCTGGAACGGGACCGAGGCGCCAGGGGGCGGCTCCCAGGCCACCCCGTACTCGCTGCAGGTGACGCTGACGCTCGTGTGCCTGGTCGGCCTGCTCATACTGCTCACCGTGTTTGGCAACGTGCTCGTCATCATCGCCGTGTTCACCAGCCGCGCACTCAAGGCGCCCCAGAACCTTTTCCTGGTGTCGCTGGCCTCGGCGGACATACTGGTGGCCACCCTCGTCATCCCCTTCTCCCTGGCCAACGAGGTCATGGGTTACTGGTACTTTGGCAAGGCCTGGTGCGAGATTTACCTGGCACTCGACGTGCTCTTCTGCACCTCGTCCATCGTGCACCTGTGTGCCATCAGCCTGGACCGCTACTGGTCCATCACGCAGGCCATCGAGTACAACCTGAAGCGCACCCCGCGCCGTATTAAGGCCATCATCGTCACCGTGTGGGTCATCGCGGCCGTCATCTCCTTCCCGCCGCTCATCTCCATCGAGAAGAAGACGGGCAGCGGCGGGCAGCAGGCTTCAGAGCCGCGCTGCAAGATCAATGACCAGAAGTGGTACATCATTTCGTCCAGCATCGGCTCCTTCTTCGCGCCCTGCCTCATAATGATCCTGGTCTACGTGCGCATCTACCAGATCGCCAAGCGCCGCACCCGGGTGCCGCCCAGCCGCCGGGCTCCAGACGCCCACGCCGCCGCGCCGCCCGGGGGTGCCGGGCGCCGGCCCAACGGCCTGGGCCCAGAGCGCGGCGCGGGCAGCGGGGGCGCGGAGGCCGAGCCGCTGCCCGTCCAGGTCAACGGCGCCCCCGGGGAGCCAGTGCCGGCCGGGGCGCGCGACGCAGACGCGCTGGACCTGGAGGAGAGCTCGTCGTCGGAGCATGCGGAGCGGCCCCCGGGCTCCCGCAGGCCCGAGCGCGGCCTCCGAGCCAAGGGCAAGCCGCGCGCCAGCCAGGTGAAGCCCGGTGACAGCCTGCCCCGCCGCGCCCCGGGAGCCTCGGGATCCGGGACTTCGGGGGCCGGGCCAGGGGAGGAGCGCGGCGGGGGCGCCAAGGCATCGCGGTGGCGCGGGCGGCAGAACCGGGAGAAGCGCTTCACGTTCGTGCTGGCCGTGGTCATCGGGGTGTTCGTGGTGTGCTGGTTCCCCTTTTTCTTCACCTACACCCTCACGGCCATCGGCTGCCCCGTGCCGCTCACTCTCTTTAAGTTCTTCTTCTGGTTTGGCTACTGCAACAGCTCCCTGAACCCGGTTATCTACACCATCTTCAACCACGACTTCCGCCGCGCCTTCAAGAAGGTCCTCTGCCGCGGGAACCGAAAGCGGATCGTGTGACCGCGCCCTGGTCCTCCTAGAGGCCCATGCAGACTGCCGCTAGGGGCTGGAGGGGCGAGGCTCCCCCGCAGCCCCAGCGCCCTGCAGCCCAGGACCCACCTTCCTGCACCATGCTTCTCTGGTCGGTGTGAGCCGGGTGCTCTGTGGCCTCCTGCGGGCACCTCCTGTTGCACAAGGGGCGAGGTCAGGCTGGGAGAGCCCCCATCCCCCCACCCCTCTCCACTTGTTACAGCTGCTCCTGACCTAGAGAGATAGATTTTCCTGGTGGGCCGCCCCTAACCAGTATTGTTTTCTAAAGGCATCTTCACACTTTTCTGCAGCCTGGCTTTCCCGCCTCTCCAGAGCAAACGGGACTCCAGAGGGCCTGGCTCGCAAAGGGTGCCGGGAAGGGGCTACCCACCCTAGCTAATGCTCCCTTCTACTCCCAAATTCTCTAATTTTAAAATACACACTCAGGGCAGCCCCTGCCCGCCCTCCCAATGCACACTATTTTTGATAGTAACCCTGGAGTTCCCGATGTCTTGATGTCTTGCGGCCCTGGGAGTGATGTTGGAATCCTGCTCGTGGGAGGGGGGTGCCTTCTAGGCAGACCCCACATCAGTCTAGGCCAAGCCCCTTTGCAATGCAATCCCTGTTCTACTGTTATTATGTCTCTCTGTGTCCTTCTCACCAGCTACTGGTGACTGTCCCTTGGACGTGAACCTGCTCTAGGATTTCCTGGCAGGGAAAAAATTTCTGTGTGTGTGTGTGTGTGTGTGTGTGTGTGTGTGTGTGTGTCCCCTCCCCGTGCCTAATAGCATAATTGCCTTTTCCTATGTAAATATTACAATGATGGATCAAGACTGAAGTAAATGAACCTTTCCGCCTTGCATCAGCCCTGTGTATAAAGCCATTATCCTCGGAGGCCCCAGTAACTCACTTTAAAGCCGGCACCTTCCGGTGGCCTCTCCCTCCTTCTGGGGCTGCTGCTCGAAGAAGATTCTGTATGTTTCTCTCTTGTACTTACGTGCACCCTCCCTCTCCCAAAGCGCTGACCAAGAGGAAATCTTTTAGCTGCTGTTTTTAGACACAGAGGTGTGGAAATTATGTGGAAGAGGCAAACCTGATGCAGTTTGCCCAAGGTAAACAGTTTGAAAAGACAAATGGGCCTGCTGAACTGAATGCCTCTTGCCCTAAGAGTCTTATGTATCAAAGTGTTGTCCTCCCCCCTGTTTTTCTGGCTGGGGTCGTGTCACTGAGGAACTGCTGAAGTCAGGGGAGGAGGCAGAGACCTTGTGTTTACAACCCAGTTTCTACGTGTTTCAGACGGAGACAGTCAAAGGCCTGCGCTCTTAATTCACTAAAGAAAAAACTAACGTCAGCACATGTTGCTAATGACAGTGGATTTTTTTTAAATAAAAAAGTTTACAGATCAAATGTGAAATAAATATGAATTAAGTGTTCCTTCTGTTATCTGAGTTTTCAAACCTTTGCTACTGGGAACATCTGATGATGCATATATTATAAAATACCTTTAAATGCATGAGCAATAACAAAGCTATTGTTTACTAAGTATTCCTGATGTACCGGCCACGTTGGTGAGCCTATTGTAGGCACTGCCTTGTTTATTCTGCCTGAGAACCCCAGGAGGTAAACTCTACATTGGCCCCATCTGCAGGTGCAGAAACTGGTTCTCACAGTGCAGGCGATTGGCTCAAGGGTTAGAGGATGAGGCAAGAGACGGTGCACAGCTTTATCCTGCTGCAGGTCTGGGGTCTTCAACCTGGAGCCTTTCCCGTGTCACAGTGCTATAGCTCCTCAGAATCTCCACTGAGGTACCTGCACAGAGTGGCTGCCGTCCCAGGTAATTACCTCAGTGCCTGTGTGTCCCATCCTGTGTAAACACCTCAAAGTGCTGTCTGCCCAAGAGCGCAATACGGATGTACAAAACTGTAGTATATTCCAGGATGCGTGTCAGACGTGCACCTGTGACAGTGAGTGGCATATGGCGCATACTCCAAAACATGTATTAGTTGATGGCTTGAACTTTCTCTGGCTAAAGCCACACATCTTCGTTTCTCACTCTTTGTAAAGTCAAGTCAGTCCTGCTGCCTAGGTGGGTGGAAGATCCTTACACTATGGTTACGACACTTTGAAACTAGAAGCATCCTCAAGAGCTGGGAACTCAGCCCTCATCTGATGGATGTGGAGGAGGCTGAGAGAATCAGCTTGCCCAGGATCCAACAGTTCTGGGTGACAAGTGTGTAGGATCAATAGTTGTGGAAGAGCGGCTTGTCAAGCAGTGAGTTTGAGGGCCAAGGACAGGCGCTTTGGGGGAGGCCAGACTCTGTAAACCCAGGTATCTAATGTGTGCACGCAGGCCAGCCATCCTCCCGGATTGGCTGCACTCAGGGTACCCATTACTCCGAAGGCAAACAGCACCAGATAATAGGCAGCCTCTCAGGCCTCCAGGACTGGGGCTGTGTGTCCTTGCCGTGGGCCATGTTGATGCTCTGTTCTGCCCTGTCTGCTGGGGAAGTGTTTGCCTTGCACTCACCTGAAGAGGCCACCACCTGGGAGAGAGGAAAGTGTGGACCGCAGTGCCACATGAAGGGGGCCTCTCCCTTCTGCCCTAGTAGAGAATTCTTGGAGGCCAATAGGACCTGGAGAAAACAGGAGCACAGCAGCTGGGCCTGGTGCACTGCGGGGGTTTCAGGATTTGCAGTGACAGCATTGTTCTTTCTGCAGGGCCCACGTAGCAGCCTATAGAGGGGAGTAGGGTTGAGAAGTGGCTCCCAAGGGAATATGAGCATAAGGAGCAAGAGAAGAGACCCCAACTCACAGCCTGCTGTTCCATCCTGCCTGGTCCCACTGTCTAGGCCAGGAGGTCTGTCTGTGGCTGAGCTTCTTGCACGCTGTGGCTGTGTGAAAGCCACTGAGTGGCCTTTGGGTCTACAATGTGCCCGGGCCAGGCTCACTTCTGAGCGCATGTTGGGTCTGGGAAGGGCAGTGCTTGGGTGCAGGAACCACCCTGCCTCTCAGGGATTTGCTCAGCTGCTTCTGCCCTGGAGGGCTGGAGTGAGATGAAGATGTGCCTTAGGCTATCCTGTCTTGCTTGTTCTGTGGTTGAATCCAAGCTTGAGGCCCAGAGCTTGCCAGAGCCATGACAAGCTCTGCTGAGGGACATGACACCGCAAGAGCTGTCACGTTGTGCCACATCCTAGTTTTACTCAAACTCTCTGCTCCCTAGGACTCTCTGTCTGACGCCATGTGGCAAGCACTGTGCTAGGCTCCAAGAGGCAGGGGGCTCTTCCATTTGGCAGCAAGCAAGCCCACCTCTGCTCCCCGTGGGGCTTGCTCTACTCTCTGGAAACCTTAGCGTTGTGGGAGGAGAGATGACGAGCCTATGCCACCCATCAGCTAGCTATACAACAGTGATGGGGGTGCAGCGGGGAGGAGGAGACTGGCAGAGTTGGAGTACCCCTCTGGACAGGGGCAGGTGGCACAGGGAAAGCTCCTCACAACCAAGTCCTGTGTGGCCAGTGCCCTTGAGACTGCCTCAGACTTCAACTTTTGTTTCCTCAACCTAATCCTTGCAGAGGCAGGACAGGCTGCAGCTGCACTTGGGATGCCTGTCACGGGGCTTTCCTCCCTCCCTCAAATGGCATAGGTGGATCCATGTCCCTCATCTGATGTCAGGTGTACTGTCTGCCTTGAACCCTGCCACCTCTGAAGTGGATCTAAAAGTCTGAGGTGCAGGGAAGGGCCCCCACTTCAGTAAGGGGCAGTGCCCGGCAGGAGAGCCAGACAAAGCTCCTGGGCACAGGCACAGACACGAGGGCTTTTTGAAAATAGAATACATCTCTGTGATCAGTAGAAATCCTAGGGGTTAGAGTTGAATACAAACAGGAAACAGGGTCTTTTGGAAAGGTCTACATAAGGGCATTACAAGGGTGGAGCCCAATCCCTGTGCTGCCAGGTCTCTGACCCTCTCTGGGGGATTTATTCCTTTATCACATAAAAGTGATTGGTCTACTGTTACTTAGAAATGTGTCGTAGGGAGTTCATTTAATTGCAAAACCTAACATCTGTCCATCCATGCGTCCATGGCCTTCTTTTCATCTATTCTCTACCACACATCTAGTAACAGGTATATTTTCATTAGGATTCACGAAGACTTTACTATGCCAGTGTGGTTTGTGAGTCTTCAAGAGAGGATGCTATGGAATGCGTTGCTCCACATTCCCTGGACTATGGAATTTTACTTTTTTATAAGCATCTCAGGAAATTAGGTTTACTGGCTCACTTGTTGAGAAATCTTGAGTTTAAGAGCCAGGTTGGCGATTTCTGTAGTCTGTCCAGGGGCCAGCCACTAGGTCACTGGGAAGGTGCAGAGGAAAACACACAGGCCCTCTTGGCTCTGCGTGGATCTCATCAGCCTTCTTCTCAGTGCACTCCCTGGACACACTTCAACAGCTATCTTGTGTCCCATAGCCTGAGAAGAGGCACTGGACACGCACCGAGGGAATGGTGGATCCGCGGCTTCATTCCTTCACTCGTCCGACAACTAGTTTGTGATGCATACCCTAAACTAACCCCACAACATCACTGTGTGTGTATGCTAGGAGTTGGAGGTCTCCATGGGCAGGCAGATGGCAAATGGCACCAGGAGGGGAAAGCCTAGTGGTACTGGTAGGGTATACACAGGGCTCCCTGTGGGGGATGTGGCCTGAGGGCGGGCACAGGGGAGGCCCTCAAAGTGTGCCATTAGGTAAGAGCCTCGGGGCAGCAGGAGGGCCACGGGCAAAGGGATTAGGTGGCACAGAGGTGGAGCTGGAGCACTGTATGTGTAAGCAACCTGCTGGAGCCGCATGCAGGCCCGTGGGTGCGCTCAGATCACACGGTGCTCAGGAAGAGACTCATCTTGAGGGCTGTGGGGAACCCCCAGGGGAGGGAGAAGATCAGGTTCTTCTGTTTAGAGCTGTCCTTGGGGGTGTTAGGTGGAGACGGCTTGTGTGTGGGGTGGTGTGTGGGGCAGAAGTCGCGTGGCTTAGGTATTGCCCAGAGCTTAGTGGCCCGACTGCAGGACTCACAACACTCAGAGAAGCCCAGGGCTCTTTTGCCCTGCCGTGTTCCCCAGTGGCAGTGTCGATCTCTGTACGACCCACAGAGCAGACTTTCAGAGCTTTCCCACCTTGCCAAATACCGCACACTCTGGCCTGCCCTGGGGAATATCCATGCCTGCGTAGTGGTTCTTGGGGTGGGCTTCCGGTTTGTGGTTCAATGCAAATATCCTCTCTGAGGGTGACTTCACTTGGTGTGAAGCTAACTGGCCAGGGTACACGGCCCTGCACACCTCCCACTTCCCCACCTCAGCTGCCTCATCTCAGCAGGCCAGGGCTCTGAGGAGACGCTGGAGCCAAGCAGGCCCTGTGCTGCACCGAGCCTTCCCGGATCAGGACAGCTGATGCGCTGTACATAGGGAGTTTGCCCTGTAGACTGCTGTGCCAGGGGCTTCTGGTTCCCTTGTGAACTGCTGTATATCTCCAAGAAGCTTGGGGACCTGTTGCTCAAGGGCTGCCTGCTACGCCTGCATGAGGTGCTTTCAGAGGCCAGCTCACGTCTCCAGGCCAGGCACTTCCATACTTGTTTAAAATCTGCTTGTACACAGTCCTTTCAACAGCGCTTGCTACCAAGGGTGCTTTCTCTCCCAGGAGCTCCCAGAGAGGTACCCTGATCTGGGACAGAGTGATCTGCATTCCTGAGGAAGGCACTTCAAAGCTACTCTTACGAATCAGAAAGACCTGGCTTAAAACCATAGTTCTATTGGTTTTAATTTTGAACAAATGCCTGAGCCCATTTTCTCAGCTGTAGGAAGTCGCCGGGTATATCCTTACATTGCCTAAGCCTGGGTTCGGTCCTGTAGGTTTGACTCCACTAACCCAGCTGTGAGGCTTACCTTTTTCTTTAAATTTGAGGTGGAGTTTTGTTAAGTTGCTAAATTGGGCTTCAACTTGTGATCCTCCTGCCTCAGCCTCCAGAGTGCTGGAATTCCAGGTGCACCTCATCACCCTCAGCCAGGAGGCTATTTAGACTATTTTTTTTTTGGCCCTCACGAAGCTGTTCTGTGTGGAGCTGGACCAGCATATGGCTTGGGAGCCTGTGTTTCAGGGTGATTTGTGATGGGATTTGACCCTTGGACCTTAACTTTCTCTCTTTCTAGCTGAACGAAATTCCTGTGTTCTTCAGTAGCCTGAGAGGGCAAGGCCTGAGGAAGCCCAGGGCCCCCACAGCCCCATGGTGACCACATTGTTTTCAGCAAGGCAGCTTCAAGCTGCCGCCTCCAGACCAGCTCAGTGGCTCCCCCCAACCCCCATGCTTGCTCTTCTGCTGGCCTTGGCCTTGCTGTGAGTTCTCCCAGACATGTCCCTCTTCCTGTTGCGTCCCCAGCTCTGCGACCCCACGCACTCTGCTTCCGTTGCCTCCCGGAGTCCCACTCAACTATAGAAACCAATCCATGCCATTTGAAAGGTGGGGAGCGCCAGGGGTTTGGCATCCGTCACACCAGGGCTTAAACCTTGAGTGTGTCTCACTGGCACCTTCCTTGCCCGTCCGCAAAGGAAATGCCCTTCTGGGCGGCTGCCAGGGGGTGCACTCAGGCCCCAACCTCTGCCCTCAGCGTCCTCCAGGGTTTGAGGAGATCGGGTGGGTGGAGGCCTTGCACTGCTTGCTTATGTCACCCAAATGGTTTGAGGTCAGGGACTGGGGTCTTCGCAGGCTCTGCTGTGCCCCTCTGTGGGAGCTTGCAGTCGGAGGCTGCAGATGTGAGCCAAAAGGAGACCGCAAAGAGTCCAGATGTGCTGCTCTTGGAGATACGCCGGCCCTTTAAGCCGCTTCGAACCAATGAGTGTCCTGAGCTCTTCAGCGCTTGACAGGGAAGAGCTTAGGTGGGGGCTCCACATTCTGGCTGCTTCACTGGCAGCGTTTGTGACTTTGGACACAGTGTTGATGTCCCCACCTGAAGATCTGCTCAGTGGTGACTTCCTCAGAGGAGTCTCGTGGAGCTGGAGCGGGAGATTTCCCAGTCAAGACCTCGGCACCTGGGGTGCAGGAGGCCTGCAGGAGGCCTGCAGGCCTGGGAGCTGCAGGCCTGGGGGCTGCAGGCCTGGGGGAGGCCTGCCCCATGCCAGCTTCCCACACTCTTCTCTCACTGCTCGTCCTCCTTCCCACCCCCGAGCTTGGTGGAGTGAGGCCTGTGGTCCACTTTCTACTTCTGTCAGCCCCAGGTTCTTCGTCCTTGTCCAAGTGTGAGTTCTCAGAGAATAGAGAAGGGGAGGGGCAGCAAAGGGAATTATTCATGATGGATTTCTCAACTGCTCTGCTTTGCTTTACAATTTTTTTTTTTGTTGTTGCTTTTTTGTTTTGTTTTTATGAGTATCAAATGCATCAGGGCAGATCCAGGGTTTGGAGAATGTTTGGTGCAGAGCAGTCGGTCAGCGACGCTCAGCTGTTGTGCGTTCATTCAGCGCTCACTGTGCATTCGCTTCCAAGTAAAGAATGCAGGCACAGAGCAGGAAAGGCACAAGCCCTGCCCTGGACCTGGTGACGGAGACGGAAAAATGCCTCCGTGCCACTCAGTGCGGCAGAGAGAACGCTGCGAGTGGTGAGTAATGATTCTCACTAACAATAGGATGTAAATTCTGCAACATTTGTACAGGAGAAACTTTACATATTTAAGACGAAAACAAATCTGGTTATAACACAGGACCTATCTCTCCCTATTCTTAAGAGACAAGTAAGTTATAACTGCAGAGCATGATCTCATAGAAACCAACCAATGATGACAGCAACACGGCTAAGCCAATTACGAGTGGTGGTTCCTGGGTGGGCAGTTTGTGGGAAATGTTTTTCCCCTACAATTTTCTTGTATATAGTTTAACAGTTTTCTATAATGACCGTGTATAACCAGGGCAGTAAACATGAGAAATAGTGGGAAGCAAGAAACAGAGCCCCCGGTCTGGAGGAAAGACCTGCTTTTGTCTGTTGGAGAAATGAAATCTTATGCTGAGCCAAGACGGCTGTGAAGTTTCATAAAAATTTCAAAAAAAGATGTTTACAACTGAGAAAGAAGAAATCGGCAGAATGGAGAAGTCATTAGACAGGAAGTGTAGCTGAGAGCGAGTGCTTATGCATGAGTGGAGTTTGCTATCACGGCTAATGGGTGACAGAAGAGGAAATCAGGGCCTGCGTTTCCATCTGAGCAGCTTTCTAGCAACGAAAGGAGCAAGCCTAGGGACAATTGTGGGCCGTCCTACCCTAGTAAAAACTGATGGAGGTGAAATCACAGTTAGAAATCATAAAATGCAGTGCCCTGGAAGGCCGTGGCAATAGTTGGTAATCATAGCTGGTGTTGGGTTGTGTGGCCGCATGTCCACGCCCCTTTGGGTTGCCAGTATTTTGAATATTACCCTTGCAAATCTGTGTGCTTCTAGGTGGCCCCCATGATGCCTATCCTGGATCCTGTCTTCTTTGGAGAAATTTGGCAATATGTAAGTAGAGCTGTAATATTGCTTATATCATTTACCTTCACTGTCATCCTCTTGCAAAACACACACACACACACACACACACACACACACACACACGCACCAAAAAAACCCTAAAATAATATTAAAATAAAAAGGGAGATTTGTTAGAGAGGCACATACTAATGCTGCTTATATTAACAAAACATTGAAAGGGACCCGAACATCTCCTCTCAGGGACTGCGTATTGCAGTGACGCAGCTCATGCGCTGGGGAGCTGCAAAGGCCGGCTCATGGCTGATCTGTCATGCAGGGGTCACCAGTACCTGAGCCAGGAACCTGTCATCATCCTGACTTCACAGCAGGACCTAGGTGACCTGCCCAAGGTGACTTGGCTTCTGTCTCTGCTCTGTCCGTTCTTCAGCATCACCATCCACTGCTCTCCCTGCTTCTCAAGTTGCAGCTGCCCATTGATCATGCCACATCCGGGCACTTATCATTTTTCTAGCTTGTGCTTGTAAGTTCCACGGAGGGGGGGGGGGCTTTGTTTCCTGCTGAAGCTCAGGCACCCACGACCCACAGAAGGCGCATAGCGAACATTCGTTGGACTGGGAAGTGAGCGAGGCTTAATGTGATGGGGGAGGGGGTCCTCTGAGTCATAGGGAAAGGCCTGTCCTCAGGCGGGCACATCCCCACTCCTAGACCTGTTTACTGGAAGTTGATTTGGTGAAAGCCACATGATCGACTCCTGTGGATGCTCAGGGCTTTGGGCTCCAGGGCTGTGATTCTCCTGGGCTTCTATGTCTGAAATGGTCAGAGAATGAAGGCAATGTACACAGACATGGAAGGAAACACTTCGCCTGGGGCCGATGAGGCCCCGGCACCCGGAAGGGTCATGGTGGGGCCTTCTGAGAGGAAGGACAGCCTTAGAGCAGGAGTGTGAGCCTGCGGACGAGCAACGTGTGTACACAGGCACAGCAAGGGCTGGAACATGTGTGAGAACACTTCACGCATGCATGGCGTTGTATTGTGTGTGTGTAAGGTCCCGCCTCAACATTTGCTGGGAGGGGTCCGGAGCCCCTGTGGATACCTGAGTAAGGATACTCAGGTCCCTTATATAAAATAGTCAGTATTTTAGGAGCATAACTGGCTAATACATTGTGTATTATTATCTTTAAATTAGTTACAGTACGAGATTTTGGTATTTGTTGGTACAAACAATATTAGTACAAAACTCCCTTGTCAGTGAATTAAGATAAATTAGTAGTCTATGTCCACTATTGTGTGTGTGTGTATTTCCTTTTTTTTTTTGTGGTTAGATCAGTCCACCTTCGGGGTGAGGCTGGCCCATGCTGGGGATCGAACTGCAGTCCCTGCAATTGCCTAAGCTTGTCTAAGCAGGCACTTTAGACCGCTAAGCTGTCTCGCCAGCCCTGTGTGTGTATTTTCTTATTTTCCCTTCCTCCTTTCCTCCATTCCCCTATCCTAGTCTCTCTTTCCTTTTGAACAGTTTCTTTCCATTTC
>PVKN010016806.1:0-17690 GCA_004027915.1 Capromys pilorides | reverse complement strand
TATTTACTTATTTATTCTTCTTTTGAGTTCTTACACTAGAGAGACTATACAATATGAACACTGAATATTTTGGGATAGCGCTAGTAATCTAATATTTTCCTCAAGGAAGAACAAACACAATGTAAAAATTAATAGATAGGAATAAGAATAGTTGTCATTTTCTTGCAGGTTTATCCATTGCCAAAGAGAACCTTTAAAGAAAAGGATATTTTATGGGCCGGGTGTGGTGGTGCACAGCTGTAATCCCAGCACTTGGGAGGCTGAGGCAGGAGGATTGATGTGAGTTCGAGACCATCCTGAGCTACAAAAGTGAGCTTAAGACCAGCCTGGACTGCATAGTGAGACTCTCTCTCAAAAAGATGAAAAAAGAGAAAGAAAAAGAAAAGGACATTTTATAATGCTGAAACTTCATAACTGAGAATGAACACATATGTAGTTTGATTTTTACACATGCAGATGTTTGAATTTTGTGAGCTTCAATAAATTTGGGTTCAAAGACACCATGAGATGGTTTCTGAGTGCCACGGAGCAGTTCCCCTTCTTTCATGCTCTACCTTCCCTGGATACAGGGGCCCAGGCGTCAGGTACTGCAGGGGATAAATCTACTAGGTCCTGGGCTGCACTGACTGACACCCTCTGAATCCGTGTCTCAGCTCTGTCCTCAGCCCAGCAACTGACCCAGTGATATAGACCAGAAAAACTTAGCAGAAGAGACAACAGCCTCAGTGGCTACTCAAGTTGACAGGGGCAGTTCAGTCCCATTGGTTCATGACACAGTGACCTAGACCTGAATTCCTAGATGGGCCATGCATTCTGCATAATGCATGAACATCAATCTTTCCTGGTACCGCCAGGGACAAGTCATGGATGCTCAGGGAGGCAGTACAGATGGGTGCTCTATTTGTCATGTGTACCTGCATTGACACAGAGGTCACCCTCTGTCACCATGGAGTGGCATTGTTCTCCATGTGAGGTCTGAGAAGAACATTCTGATAAGACAGCCAAGGCAGCCCTGGTGTGTAATTAATGTCTGGGACTCCGTGCAAGAGAGACTCCTGTGGAAGCAACCACAGTGACACTGTCCATAATTCCATGCAACACTGTCTCCTAGGACTTTGATTGTGGCGCGTCACCTGATAACATGAAATCGAAGCCGGAAGCTGGGTGCAATGGCAGGGGAGGAGCAAGTCCCGCTGCCCAAAGCTGACACCAGCTTGCTTGCTGAGGCTATGGCTGCTCCACATTCTCAGTTCTCCCTCTTTAGATGTCAGGGACACCAAAGTGGGTGGGCATTGATTAAACCACCGCTCAGCATGATGGGACTCACCCCGAGCCTCATGTCTCCACGTGTCCTGGCTGTTGCGCCATTGTGCAGTGCACACTGTGTAAGGATGACTTGGGGAATGTGGTCTCGGGCTCCCGTGGTCCCCAGACTGGCTGCCTGTGGACATAAGGGAGGTGAAAGGACATCACCTGAGGCTCCTTGCATTATGAAGTCACAGCTGCCCTCACTGCAGGGAGCCCACCACCACATGGCACACTGGGTACTGGGAGCGGAAGTACAGATGCTCAGGGACCCTCACGATGGGGGGTGTCACGTGCTGCTCCTGCTGGACTCCTGTCTTCTAGAGCACTCCCTAACTGCTCTTTTCCTGTGAGTAGCTCTCTGCCATGGGCATGTTGTCTGGCTTAGCATTCCTTGCTATCGGAGAATGTTTCTTGGAAAACAGATGTCCCCTCCCTGCTCCCTGGGTTCACTCTTTCTGCTACCACAGCGCTCTTTTTTGATGGGAATTTGCATCATTGTCACACTGTGTCACATGCATTTACTTGGATGTCTGTGTCTCCTCCTCCAGGGCATCATGTGGTGCTGGGGCCCCTGCAGCAGTGGCAGCTGTGATGTCATAATGGAGGGGAGTCCTTCATGAGAATGTGGAAATGATTTTGTCTTGAGGAGGCTGCAGAATTATCCCTTGCAGAGCAGGCCAGTAAAAGAAAGGCTCCAGCCTGGGATGCAGAGACAGGCAGCAAGAGCCTCTGGCTTCCTGCACCTGCACGCCTAGATAGGAGGAACATAGGGGGCAGCCAGCAGCACTCTGTCCCTCTGGTCGCAGCGCCATGCTGCTAAGGACCTACCTGGTGAGCCCTGAGCTCCTGGCACCATCATCTGCCTTTCCTCTGAGCATGGTACTGAAGCAGCTGGTGCAAGCATGTGGTGAAGTGGCCTCTGCTTGCTCTGTGCTGGTCCATGCTAGGGGATGGCACCTTGAAAACGCTCTCACTGGCTCCTTCTGGCACTTTCCATGGAGGAGCATTTTCTGATTTCCGGGACTCAGTCCCACCTCATCTGCTCTTCAGATCTCAGAACCAAGCAGGAGAACATTAGCCCTGGGGCTGCTGTCTGTATCTCCTGCTCTGTGACTCAGTTTCCATCCACTCTAGCATTCTTTAGAGGCCTGTGTGGTGCCTTCAGGAGAAGCTTGGGGCTCACAGTGGCCCTGAGGATGGGTGTGTGGATGATGGGCCACGGCAGTCTCTCTGTCTTGGTCTCTGGTGGAAGCTTGCTGTGAACAATCGGACATTGTCTCTTACAAGTCTCTTCCAATGCACTTTAAGTTTTGTTAGATGTTTGCTTTCCACCCTCATTTTGAAGACCAAGAGGTAGGAATGACTTAGGCAGCCCATGACAGGTGACTTGTTTTGGGCTTTTTGTTTTTTGCACTGGGGAGCAAACTGGGAACCTTGTGCTTGTGAGGCAGGAGCTTCTGCCTGCTGAGCTACATCCCTGGTTCCCATCAAAGTTTCTGGGCCTGGGGATTTAGTTTAGCAGTAGAGCTCTTGCCTAGCAAGCTGGAAGCTCCAAAACCAAAGCACCAAAACCAAAACAAAAAAAAATCTCAACTAAAGAAAAAAAATGGAAAAAAAAAAACCCTCAACAAAGTTTCTGAAAACAGAAAAAGCTTAAAAATATAATTTTACATAAAGGTTTATAAGAAAACAGAAGACACCAGTCACGGGGCGAGGTTGGCATTGGCTCTATGGCATTGGAGGCTGAGAGTCTGCCGAGGGGAGAAGTCGATGGCGAACACAGAGGCAGGTTCTGCGCAGCAACTGCTTCATGTGCATTGCAGTTTTCAGAATGACTGAAATACAGAGAAACTCCTTGGTTTCTGTGGTTGAGACCAGGCAGGGTCACATGGAACTGTAGCTTCCACGCTGAGAAGGCTCCCTCTCCCCCACATAGTCCCTCTTTGTCCCTTGCCCAGTGTTCCTCTATCAACTTGGTATTCTGAAACTTAAGTTTGATCACCATTACATCTAGAGCAACAACTCCTATATTGCTTTGGATGATGCAATGTTTGAAATTCCCAGGATACTCACGACTTTCTCTCTGGAAGACATGCGGAAGCTAACATGAAATTTGTCACAAACCTTCAGGGTTTCTTTTGAGTTGTCACATCAGTGTCAAAACTCTAGGAAAGGTTCTGAGCTTGAGTTCCAAGTCTGCTCCAGTAACAAGTGGGCCAGTTCTTGGGTCTGGGCACCAGCTGAGCTTGCTTTTGCCATGGGTGGGTTCACTTCAAGACACTGCTATGCCTCTTTCTCATGCTTGTTTGCAGCTATGTGGTTTATCCTTATTGTTAAAGTCAAATTAGGGCAGCAGAATTTGGGGTGTCAACCCATTCCCTACTCAAAAGCCTTAAATTCCTTTACACTAATTAATTTACTGATTCCTAGATAAATATCTGACTACTACACCATGAGGAAGTTTATGCTGAAACACCAGTAAGGAGGGTTGGCTTCCCCATCAGCTCTCCTCAGGGAGTGGGCTTCTCCTTGCTAAATGTTCACATAACTAGGGCTTCTCACAAGATGAAGACTCCACGGAGGCTAACCTCTGATAACCATGAAGCATTTGCTTCACCAGAAGTGATGGAGAGGCATTTGTATTGTTAACTCACATCCAGGCCTGATGGGCTTTTTGTGAGAATTTTTATAGCATTGAAGACAACTGACCCCAACAAACTGTCAGCGCAGGGTGCTTCCCCTGTATTTTCTCTGCGTTTGCATTCCTTTTGAATTTCAGGAAGAGAAAGGTGAACACATTCGGGGCAGAAGACTGGCCTCTTTGAGCCATTTTGCCACATTTGATTTTTGCTACTGTTTTGAGCCGTGGGCGTTGTGCCTCAGACCAGAAAGCCTTTGCTTGAACTCCTAGAATCTTTAATGATGCGTAAACCCAGAATCATCTTCTTTCTGGAGAACTAGGTTATTAACTTGACGTATGTCCGAAAGAGCTCGGCACTTGGTGTGGGTTGAGACGAAGGACAGGAGGGGCCATAGATCAGCAGCATACATTGAACATGAATTTCCACCCTTGTTCATCTTAGCGCAGCCATCCGTCATTCCAAATGACCTAAGAATCTGGAGCACGTTGGCGAGGCTTGTCTCCTGTGCTTTCCTTTGCTCTGTAAAATCATGCTCATCATCACGGCTTTTCCTCTCTGTGACAAGCATATGGCATCTGCAGAGTCTGTCTGACAGACACTCCAGGGCCTTGATTTTTCTTGGGATGCTTTGGAGATGGAGCAGCCTGTTAATTGCATGAAGTCCCTGACCCCAGTGGAGTGAAATCCTTCTGGGTCATGTCTCTTCCAGACTGTGTCTTCTCCTCCCCAAATATCTGTTGCTCTCAGAACAACACACCCTGTCTAGCATTTAGAGACTGTTGGCTTTTTTTTTTTCTTTCTTTTCCTGTGTTTAATATAGGGTCTCACAATGCAACTCAGGCTCATAATGATCTTCCTATTTTCAACCTTCCCATTACTGAGATTACAGGCATGCACCACCATGCCCAGTCTCAGTGGCCAGCTCAGGGCACCCTGGGGGCAGGGCCAGTGTGGCATGCAAAACCAGGGACTGAACCCTGGTCCCTGCACTTGCCAAAGAAGGTACTTAGTTTGCTGAGCTATCTCACTGGCCCTTGAGACCAGTGAAAGCAAAGGATCACATGTGGTCAATTTTGTGGTGTGCCTGAGAGGAAGAAGGGAGGCTCAGGGGTCAGGCATGAGCAGGGCAAAGGGAAGCCATGTTTGCACTGCTTCTAGCAATGGGTCCCTTGGCTGAATTTGTTTGTCAAACATTCACTGATACTGCATGCGACCTACTACGTGCTGCATGTGATGCCAAGCCTGGGCGTTAAACACGGTGCACGGTGTGCTTTTGCGGGACTTGCACAGGTGAGAAACTCCCTGCACAGATGGGATGGAGCGCTCTACAGGAAGGAGGAGGAGAACCGAGGGAGTCCACAGCTGTGCAGCATGCACTGGCTCTTCATCAAGGGACACAGCAGGGACAGGGCGAGATGTGGACAGGTTGTGAAGTCACAATGCCGAGAGCCACAACCCTGAAGAAAGGAAGCAGCCAAGCCGTCAGGAGGCAGCGGGCTGTCTGCTTTGGTGTGGGGTGAAAGACTGGCCATGGGGAGCCAGGGGAGAGCCAGGAGGGCCGAGCTGCCCACTGGGACACTGTGTGTCTGCTGTGGCAAGGCAGTGGGCTGTACCTGCTGCTCCCACACCTTCGTGAACCCCCATTGCTAATGCTTCCTTCCGCCCCAAAATATCCTGCTGTAGACAGACAGAACTGCATAGATCAGCTGGAGATTTTCCTCCTTTCTAAAAGAACTATTTTCGTAATAACCCCTGATTAATGATGGCATGCAATTTTCTTGCCATTTCATGTTAACAAGACAGAGTAGCAATTTTTATGGGATGTGGCTGGAATTTTCTAAAGATGGCCCAAAGTCCAGGAACCTGTCCTGCAGAAATGCCTGACCTCCAACAAGAGGAATAATAATGCTAATATAGGATATGTATAAGTCATTAGATGTATATCCATTCCTGCTCTGTCCTACCAGCTTATTTCAATGATTTAATTTTGGCAATGGTTGAGGAAGAATTGTTATGACCTCCATCTCTTAGATGGAGAAACTGAGGCTCAGATGGTTAACTGATTTCTCAGAGTGGCAATGAATAGCAGAGACAGAGCTTGAATCTGGGTGGTCTTCAGAGCCCTCATTTGGAACAGAAAATCCAAATGATTCCTAGAAATGTGTGCCAGCATGTGTTGGTCATGATGATCAAGGAAACCAGGAGGACTTTCAATTTCCAAAGCACTGTTATCTTTTATTATTTGTTCCACATAATAGCCAGGGCTACAGCAGGACAACATTTTCCTTGTACACACTCAGCTAAGTTAAATGGTTGGCAAAGGCTTTTCAGCTAAGAATTCTGTTGAACTGGACATCAGGTTTCAGATTTCTCTTTGCCCGTGTACCTTGTACCTCAGGTTTTGCTTTCTCTGACTGGATGAGCTCTGTGAAGTCTTAGATGACCTATGACCTCTGGCTGCTGCAGAACTCTGTCAAGAGGGGAAGGGGAAAGACCTGAGAAGGAAGAGAGAGGGCCCCAGGAAGCTCTGTGGAGATGGCCCGCGTCCCCACTGCACTTACTACATTTTCCTGGCCATCTTAGTCACATTTGCTTGTTGCAAAAGGAGGAGAGGTTTATTTCCGCTCAGGGTTTGAGGAAGTTTCAGTCTATAGCTGGTTGGCTCCAAGGCAGGGTGGCATGGTAGACAGGCATCAAAGAAGAGGAACAGTGCATGCCAGACAGGAGGCAGCAGGGCAGCGACCACCACTCAGGCCCTCTTTCCATCTCTTATATTCTTCCCAGGCACGCACCCTTAGGGCAGGAGCACTTCCACCATGGGAGGCCTCCCCAGTTATCCACAGTCAGAATTAAATTAATAATCACGCATCCTTAGTCTAGCATCGCACACTTACTCCCAGCACCAAGCCCTCTTGATCCAGCTACCTGGGACAACCTCACCTACAGACACACACAGCTTTGAGGAGTGGGGACATGGAGACAGAAACCATCACACTGGTTGACCAGGATGGATGATTGTTATGGTTTATGACTAGTTGTTCCCCCAAAGCCTCATGCAACCATGGAGTGGGGACTTCTAGAGTTTGAGACGTGAGTCATGATCCACTAGGATTATGTGTTACAATTGGCTCCTCCCTGGAGCATGACCTGAGCCTGCCTAGGATATGATTGGCTCCTCCCTACAGTGGGATCAAGGGCCTATCCTGGGGTATGATTGGTTCCACACTAGGGCACAATGCGCCTACGTCACAGTGACTGAGCACAAAGAGACTTTTTAAAGGGCTGTTACTCTCTGCTCCAGGGGTTGTTCTGCCGCCATGAACTGGATGCCCTCTGCCCTGCTCCACTCAGCCTTGGGGCAGCTGAACATGGACTGAAACCTCCAGCAACGGTGAGCTAAATAAACCTTTCCTTCCTTCATTTTAAGTGTCGGGTATTTGTCCCAGCAACGAGTAAAAGTAACTAAGACAATAATGATGAAGTGGATTCAGTGATGGGCCCTGGATTTTCTTAAGCTGATAATCACCAAGGTGGCAAATAGTAAGGTCTCTATAGGAAGTGGAGCCCAGTGGCTTTCAGGTCTATGTTACTGTGATTTCAAAAGAGCAACAAAGCAAAGCATTATTATGATTTGAGAAGTGTTCACACCTGTGTATTCCTAGCATTTTGGAGAGGAGTCGAGAGTTGGAGGAATTTCCTTACATTCTTGTAGATTCCATTGGAGAGTTATATAATGTTCAAATAACAACAATGGGGACCCTCTTTGCAAGACACACCATCACCCGTGGAGCTGTGCTCCACTGCTGGAGGAGGGCAGCTTCACCTCCAGATTCAGGTAGGGGAGCTTCTCTTCTTGTGGGCAGCTGTGCGGTTATCTCCCAGGCAAATACCTTTCGTTTTTAAATCACCGTTTGTTGTGGAATTGTAAAAGATTCAACACATTTGAGTCCAAACCAATTTTTAAAAGCAGGTGGCTTTTAACACAACATGAGAAATGAGCTCCCTGAGGTTAGCGGGGCCTGGAAAAACTGCGCTCCGCGCTGGCTTTTATGAAGGCAGCGTGATGGGAGATTTAAAATTGTTCTCGTGAGATGGCCCTGCTTCGAATTTCAGCTTATAGGTCAAGAAGGTATTTAGACTCCTGAGTCCAGTCTATATTTTTAGAACAAGGTGCAGTGAGATGACCTATTTGGATCAGCTTTTCCAGATGCATCCAGAAGCTCATGGAGAGAAAAATTCTTCTCCAGCATCTCTATCTCTGTTTGTGACTCAGACTGGCTTATTACTTCCGATTTGAGAAGTGTTGTGCAGATCATTTTGCTCTCATTAATGTGCTTGAGGTTAAAAAACGACTGCTGATTAATTCTAATGAAACATTAGTAAACCTACTCCCCCGCCATTGCTACTGCAGTGTAAATCGGTTAAATGTTTATGGAGGAAAACTGCCTCCACCAAAACCTACTTATATATTTTTAGGGATCTATCCAAGCCAAAGGAGAAAAATAGTAGCTAAAGTGATCATAGAGTATTGTTAAAATGACAGGAACAAAACGTGAACAAAAAATGTAGGATTGGAAAGTGAAATCCAGTCTGTTCATCTGACTGTGAAACCAGTTAGAAAAGATAAGCATGAGATCTGTGCATGGATAACATTTTAAGGCATAAAAATCGATGAGGAAAGGATACAGGAAGTTACTTTTGCTGTATTGATATTTATATACTTAGTTATAAGTATATAGTATATTGATTTTATTTATTTATTTTTCAGAACTGTGGCTTGAACTCAGGCCCTTGCGCTTGCCAGGCAAGCACTTATTCTACTTAGCTATCTCCCCAGCCCTGATTTTACTATTTTTAAGATAGGGTTTCTCTTTGTAGTGCAGACTGGCCTTGACCTAGTAACAATTCTCCTGCCTCAACCTCTCAAGTGCTGAGGTTATGAGTGTGGACCACTGTACAAAGCCAGAATTTTGATGTCAAAGTGTTGAGTTCTATTGCAAGACAAGTTGAAATTACTCCAATGCAGATGTAAAAATCATCTGTATTCATGGTGTTCGGGTTCAGTTCTATGATTTCTAGTTTCTACTGATTAGGTGAGACTAACGCAGTGTTCCACTGAGTTTTCCTATGTGGCTTTTACCGTGGTGGGTGTAGACGTGGTTCGTGTCTCTTAGAGGCCTGGTGTGCAGTCTATGCAGCAAGCACCCCTGTGTGCGTATTTTTAAGTATGGGTGTGAGGCTTTCCTTTCAGTATTACTTTTCCCATGCTCATAGTTTGAATTTCCCTGCACTATTTCATGAGTGACATCTTAAAGAGTATGTGGCCATTCCTACTTATTTATTTAACTCGCTCATATATCTGTTTTTATTGGCATACCTGGGCATCATTGCTGGTGTGCAGGGGCTGCAGGTGCAGAGCACCATGACCCCTTTGCCCGTGATACACCCCTCCCCAGCCCTCCCCCACACTCAGATCCTTCTCTTCTCGGTACTAGGAGCACATCTGCATCATTATATAACTCGATGTTCCTTTTTTTGCCCTCTGTTCCTTCCCTCCTTTCCCACTCCCTCTGTGTCTCCATCTCGTTCCCTTTGAAAACCACCTTCCTATGCCCTCGCTTTTATTTTGCTTTTTTTTTTTTTTTAACATACCTTGGGTTTGTCATTTAAAAAAAAAAAAGCATGATCCTAGAGCTTGTGCCTGCTTTATTGAACTTAACATTAAGATCTCTAGGTTCATCTATTCTCCTACAACAGACTCAAGTCTACCTTTCTTTATGGCAGAGTAATGCTACAAGGTGTGTAAACCCTATGTTCCCAGCACTCATTCCTCAGTTGATGGACAGATAGACCAAGGTGTCCCCCTCTCTGCCAGGAAGCAACTTCAGCTCTGTAACGCGCTATGGCAGGAGCTGCCGATTCCTTGCTGCCCACGCCAGCTGCCCTCCTGAACCACCAGACCTGGCTCCCTGCAGGATGACTTACCAGCATGTGTGGCAGGCTTACTGCCCTCCCTCTTTCCCTGGGAAGCTTTCAGGCTATAGAAATGTACCCCACCCTGGCCACTCCACTGCAATCTAGAGAACAGAGCCTCAGGGAGGTGGCATGGTGGCTTGGCATCTCAAGGGTCTCCTCCATCGAATGGGTGGTTGGGTCACTTGGTGGTCCTGATTCCAGAGGGTACCTGTCTTAGTTACTCTCCTCTCTTTGTTGGGACAAATACCCAACACCAAAAATGAAGGAAAGAAAGGCTTATTAAGCTAACAGTTACTGGAGGTTTCAGTCCATACTTGGCTGGCTCCAAGGCAGAGCAGCAAGAGGCAGCGGAATAGCAACAATGAAAACAGAGGGAATAGAGTCTGTTTCTCTTTTTCTCTTATATTACATTCAGGCCCTCTGCCTCAGGCTACTTCCCTCAGGCTACCTGCCTCAGGCCACATCCATAACCCTAGAAGGACTCAGACCCAGAACCTCATCCTTGCATCACCCATAATCCCAGTGGATCATGAATTAATCTCAAACTCTAGAAGTCCTCGCCCCATGACAACATGAGGCTTTGGGGGGACAACTGGACGCAAACCATAACAGTACCCCTTGGGGACTGATGGTCAGGAAGCTCTAGAGAGCTCACTGCTGCGCCCCAGGGGGCCAGCACTCTCCCTCTACCACACTGGGTGGGATGTCACCAAGGGAACCAGCTCCTGCCCCACTCCTTGTCCCAGTGCCACTTGGGAGGAGTCACAGGGAGAACATGGCACTACAGGTGCTGTCCCTTGGTTGGCCTTGGTTGGCGTGATTTCCACTTAACTGGTCCTTTAAAAACATCTTCTCTTCTGCCTTTCCCTGGCCTGACCTAGTTCTCCTTAGAACTATAGGCTGCTTCTCCAAGGATATGATTTCTACCCATGGAACTATCAATTATTTCTACTTTTTAAGTGGTTTAAGACACTAAACTTTTGAACACTTTTAATATTGTTCCAGTATATTTTCTAAATCTGTTCAAGTTGACTCTTAGTTGTTTTGATTTGCTAAAAAGGAAAATAGCCTTGATCTTTCCTCCCGCTCACTTGCTGAAGTTTGCCTCTCTTCTTGTTCTCTCAGGATGACTTAGCGCATCTTCACGGGCTCTCTCTTTCATTTTCCCAAGTTTAAATGTTCAGTATTTAAGAAACTTAATTGATCTCAGACCCATTTTTTTTTTAAACATAGCCTTGATATGTACTTCAGGCTGGCTTTGAACACAGTATGTAGCCCTGGCTGGTCTTGAACTCGTGGTGACCCTCCTGTCTCAGTCTCCCAAGAGCGGGTATCACAGGTGTGCACCTCACACCTGTCCTGTAAATTGGTTCGTGAATAGCATTAACTCACCTTAGGACCATTTTTCTGCTTTAATAGACATACTAGCTATTATGCAGAGATGGCCAAGGAAGTGAAGGTAGACTTCCTTGCTTTTGTGTCCTGAAGCATTTCTACCATATTCTCACATTGGAGCAATGGCTTTTTTTTTCCAGAACCAGGGATTGAACTCAGGTCCTTGTATTTGCCAGGCAAGCGCTTGCTCTACTGAGCTATCTCCTCAGCCCCAAGAGTGATGGCTTTTCACAGTACTACTCCCTGAGCTCTACCTCTTCCAAAATCCATTGTTATCTGTTATCTGTTTTGTTTCAGGATGTGCCTTTTGTGTGTGTGTGTGTGTGTGTGTGTGTGTTTTAACATGAATGTCATTCCTTACTTTAATCTTGGAGATTGAAGCAAATCCTTATTTTAAAATCACTTTTCAATGTTGCAGTTATTTTTGTTCCATCTGGGGCCGTCTTCCTTCGAGACAGTGGGAGCTATCCCATATTGCTCTGGCTCCCCTGAGCCCGTAGGGCCTCCGTCCCCGCCCTGCAGCTGGTCCTCCTGTCCCACTGGCCACCTCCGCCTGCCCCAGGTCTCTCCATTCACAGCCAGCTGTCCTGCTCTGGGTGTCCCTGGAGTCACAGTGCAGCTTCAAGTTCCCTGTGTCTCTGCGTGTGCTTCCTCCTCTCTTTCTGAGGAGCAGCTCCATTGGCCAGGCTGCATGTGCTCCTGCCTTTGGCCCCACTTCAGCCTTCCTGGGAGGAGACCCTGGTCCCACAGGCTGGGCCTGCCTTTGGTCCTGCGCCATGTAGAGTGCTGTCCCCAGAGCCGGAGGACAGCAGGCCCAGGCAGCCCTCACATTCCCGTTGAGTTTCTGCTTTTCTCTTGGTCTGGAGAGGTCTCAGTGCTCCGTCCTTTCCCTTCTCTTTCCTGATTCCACCTTTTCTGTCTTCCCTACACACACAGCAGCCATGGGCGGCAGTCTCAGGAGACCTGGGTGTGGGACCTCACCACACCACCTGGACCACAGCTCATTTTCCCCTTTGCAGGGCTCAAATACACACCATTGCATGCTCATGGCCACACTTTCCACATGAGATAGGCCAAAACTAGTAAGAGAATACAGTCTCACAGTGGGATTCTAAGCCCCCACCTATCTTTGGAAGCCATCTTCAAGACAGCCTTTTCATGACCTCTTACCGGATGAAGGGACATCTACAGCAATAAATATGGTCCGATGTCTTAGAAATTCATGGGTCTGGCTCACTCGCCAAGACAGCAAATGGCTCCGAGGGAATTTACACTCTGATTAGTGTAAGGCTTTAAAAGATAAATCTGTAAGGTCTGCAGAGAAGCTGTAAAATTAATGGCTGGCCATCTGGCTTGGTTTTATTAGCCTATTTGTTCCAACTCTGCTTGTTCGTTGGCTTTGCACACAGGATGCGTGAAGATGAACTAGCTGTGTAGTGTTTTTAAGGGACTTAAGAGGTTTATCTCACTCTGTTCTTGAGAGAATTTGTGCGAGAAGATATTACGGGGAAGATGTTCACTAACAACACTGATGGCATCAGCAAGACCGAGAGCTTTGCTGGAGGGGGTGTGGCAGGTACTGGGGAGTCTGGGCCTCAAGTCCATGGCCCCTGTGGGGTGTTCTTGCTCAGCTGCTACCTGGTCATGGACAAGTTTGCTCAATTTTAGATTTTTAGCTGTGTGCTGGAAGTTTTGTCAGAGCTAAATAAAAATCTTGCTCAGGATGCAATAGGATTCCCTTTTTAATTTTATTCTCTTCCCCTGCCTTGCTTTCTTTTTTCTTCCTTTCCTCTTCTTTTTTTTCTTTTCCTTCCCCTTTGCCTTCCTTCTATCTGTGCTGCACACAGATAAGCTTCTATTTGTGTGTGTGTGTGTGTGTGTGTGTGTTTTGTGATGACAATCTAGGCAGGAAAGCCATTGTCGTTCACGTTCGTGTGCAGATTTCTCGGGTCTAAGGGGCCAGGAGGGAAGCTGCGCCCTCAGCAGTCCTGCGTCTCCGTTCTGTGCTGTTACTACAGCAGGGGAAAGAAGAGAAGAGACGGGAAGAAGAGGTTCACTGAGGTGGCAGAAAGAGCCTGGAGTGAAAGAGAGGGCGAGGAGCGGAGACAGAAGGGACCACACCTGCTGCGGCGCTCCTGCTAGGTCCTTCCTGTATTGGCCTCCATGGGTCTGGACCTCCAATGCATCACTCCCTCTGCACACTGAGCCTCAGCTGCAGCACTGGGTAGCCAGCAGGTGGGAAAAGAGAGTGGGCCGAGTGAAAGGAAGAGGCCATGTGGGGGAGGTCTCGGGAAGGCTGAGGCAGGAAGGTCACAAGTTCACATGCAGTTTGGGGAAGCAGCAACGCAGTGAAACCCTGTCTCAAAATAAAAATCAATCAATCTGTCTGTCTGTCTGTCTGTCTGTCTGTCTGTCTGTCTGTCTGTCTGTCTTTCATGTATCTACAATCTATTCATTTAAGACAGGGTCTTGTTATGTGGCCCAGGCTGGCTTTGACTCATCACAAACCTCCAGTCTCAGCTTCCCGAATGCTGGGATTATGGGTGTGTGCCACTATGCCTGGTTTCAAAATAGAAAGATAATTTTTAAGATGAAGGTATGGATGCAGCTCAATATGAAGGTGTTAAGTTCACTTCCAGGACTCAAAAAGAAAAATGCGTGCATTTGCAGCCACCAGTTCGAGTCTCAGCTCTTATAAGATGCGCAGCTCCCAGATGCGTGGTGGGGCACTGGGCTGAGCCTGGTACCCTGCCAGGGCAGCACTGTCCAGAGCTGTGGCTGAGGAGAGGTCACTGGAGAACACGGAGGTGATGTAGCTAGGGTGTGGGATCAGCCTCACCCCAGAGAGTGTGGGGTCCACACTGGGCCCAGAGGTCGGCTTGCGTGCTAAGGGCTTCCCACAGAAATGGAGGCCCTATAGGCTGTCTGCTGGCTTTCTTCCAGCTTCTCCTGTTGGGCTTGTGTCCACTGTTGATACCCGGGAGAAATGTGGGGACCAAGCAACCTCTGTCCCTAGGCGCTGGGAACCAGGTCGGTTTCCTTTTGCGTATCTCTTGACTCTTTTCAACTTGGCCGCTTTTCTTGAGAAGATGCAAGAGACACTGATTGGCCAGATTGTGGCAGAGGGAGGACATTCGCTTTAGGCTGCAGGGCCGGGAGGATGGTGATGGGGGGGGGGAGGGCAGGGGCGAGGCTGAGGATGGGTGAGCTGGGGTCCTGATGGGCAGGGCTTTGTTTCCCAGTCTCTGTCTCCTCCAGCCTTCAGTGCAGGGGTGTTTCCATCCCAAGGTGCTGGTTTTGTGAGCTAGAAACAGTGGCCTTCCTCAGTATCCTCTGAGGTGTTCATCCGGCCCTGCTTGGGAACTTGCTGGTTTTCTCCTTTATGCAATACTGTGAGGCAGAAGGCATCCTGCTGCCCGCAGGAAGGTGAGCGAGAGCTAGTCAGCCTGTTGAAAGTGTGGAAGGACTCAGATCCACCGTGGCTCCCACCGCCAGAGGCGCATCGAAGATGAACTGCAGAGCCCGGAATTGGGAGGTTTGCTAGGCGAGCTCGGTGGGTGCCGGGCATGCTGAGACTGCTACGCTGGGCCCCCTGGGAGGCTGGGATCCTGCTGAGGTCACTGGCTGCACACGGGCAGTCCCTCCCGCCCTTCAGCAGCTGCTGACATGAGTGAAGAGGCCGGTTCTCCTAGCCCACATGAACTGCCCCGTGTGTCTGCCACACACAGCCACTGCACCAGCCATGCTTCCGGCTGTTCCCCCCTGGATGTGCACAGTGACTTCTCCTGTGCGGGCCCACCTCGTGAGCTGAGCACCAGCTCGGAGGGGTTACCCAGGGACCACCCACTTCTATGAGCTCGGTCAGTCCACAGTGAGTCTTTTCTCTGGCGTCACTCTTCATATTTATGTAAGCTCTGTGGTGTGTGTGTTTTTCCTCAATTAGAATAGCTGCTGGCCTCAAATAACCCCCTTCTTGACTGTAATGAGGCCACATTTTGTTTTCTCTGTAAACAAATGAGATCCAAAATTACCCAACATCTGCAGAGCCCAACCTGACACCGTGTGGCTGCCCTCTCCCTTGTGTTTTCCAGAGCACATGCGGTTTGCCGTTTGCTCTGTTGATTTTGCTTTTTGAAATATCTGCTTTTTTTTTTTTTCCTCCTGACAGTGAATTCCATGCTCTGTGACAATGTCTGCTGGACATGCTGAAGAGTTTTCTATGAAGGACTGAACTCAATCCAGGCTAATGGGGGCTCTGCTGGGTGCTGGCTGGGAAGCTGGGTTGGTGAGTGTTAGGTGCTGAGCTGAGTCCCTGCTGTGTACTGAGTTCTGAGGCTGGGGTTCGGGGGAGTGGTCAGTGCTGCCCTGGATTTTCTCCGCTGCAGCCTGCAGCCTGCCCCCTGCCCCCTGTGTGTCCCTGGCCACTGCTTCCTATCCCGAATTCTGGATCTTTTATAATCTTTGTGCTGAACTCTTGTGCAATAGTTAAGATTTTCCCCATTGCTAAATGCAATAGACCAATGCCTTAGAGTGCTTTCAGATGAGCATAATTATTGAACAGCTCTTTAGAGCATTTTAAGGCTGAATGAAATTTTGCTAAAAATATGGGCAAATGGTCATTTTTTTTCATAAATGAGCTCATAAATCTTCCTTTCTAGGTGTTTTGACTGTGGGATCGGAAAGCTATACATGAGTATGAATGTACAAATTTTCGTTCTTTTTAAATGTAATTGTTTGTATAACATTTATTAATTGAACATGTTAATGGTTCATTGTGATTTTTTCTTTTTCTTTTTCTTTCTTTCTTTCTTTTTTTTTTTTGAGACAAGGTGTCATTCTGTAGCCAAGGCTGGCCTGGAGCTCACGGGGACCCTATTGCCTCAGCCTCTTAATTGCTGGGATTACAGGTATGCAAGACCTCACCTGGCCACACGGTGTGATATCATGCTCTGAATAAATCAGAAGAATTAGCACTCTCTTCTTCACAGCATTTCCTTGTGTTTGGAGCCGTTGAGCTCTTCCCTGCAGCCTTTCATTAAATATCACAGGTCATGACACACCCTGGTCAGCTCACTGGGATCTGGAAACCCACACTCCTTCCTCCTGTGTGTCAGGACCTGTTTCTGACCTCCTCTGATCCCCAGCTCTCCTTCTTCACAGCCTCTGTGAATCACCACTCACATCTAAGTGTTTAGCTTCCCCGTGTGAGAGAGGACCTGCTGTGCTTCTCCTTCTGTGTCTGTCTTGTGTCACCACACATAATATTCTCCAGTTTCATCCATTTTTCTGCAAATGATAGGATTTATCTCTTTCTAATGGCCAAATAGTTCTCCCGTGTGCACAGGCACGGTACCACATTTTTTATGCATTCGTCTCTTGATGGTTTCTCTCTCTTAGCTTCTGGGAGTAATGCTACCGTAAAGATGGAGCGTCCATGTCTTGTTGGTGTGCTGAGCCCTGTACCTTTGGATGTGCTTCCAGAAGTGGGATAGTTAGACTGAACAATAGACCTGCTTGTAGTCTTCGAGGAGCCTCTGTACTCCTTTACACAGAGCCTGAACTAATTGACCTTTCCACCAGCAGAGTGCGAGAGCTCCCTTTTCTCCCCACTCTTGCCAGCCTGCTTCTGTATGTTCACAGTAGCCATTCTAAGGGGCCTGAGAGGACATGTCAGTATAATTTTCATTCGAGTTTCCCCAATGGCTAATGTTTGAACTTTCAAAATTCATTTGTTAGCTCTTTGTATTTCTTTGTTTGAGAAGTATCCATTCAGCTCATTTACCTATTTTAAAAATTAGACTACTTGTTTCTCTGTGTTAAGTTTTATGAGTTCTTTACATATTGTTGGTAGCAAGCCTTTGTTGGATGGGCGGCTGGCAGGCATTGTCTCCATATTGCATGCTGTCTCTTCATTCTGTTCTTGCCTCCGCTAGTGCCCAAGAGCCTTTGGCAAAGCTTGGTGCTTGGGTGGGCACAGATGTTTCTTTGCTCTTGGAGGTGCTCAAATCACAGACCTGCGTGAAATTATTTTTTTTCTTAAAGCTAGAAAGCTCTAAGTAAGCCATTGTTATATAGAGAAATTCAGAGAGAGCATAGCATGATAAATTTTTATTAAAAATTGTATCTGCTTTGGGGATGGGGAGATAGCTCAGCGGTCTGAGTTCCTGCCTGGCAAGCACAAGGACCAGGGTTCAGGTAATAGACTTGGCCAAAGGCAGGCAGCAAATTACATGGATGTGAACCATGCAGAAGAAGCTGAACTCTTTTGTACTGAGCCTGGATGCAGCTTCAGGGCACGTGGAAGCAGCCCAGTAATCAGCCTGATGACAAAGATTAGGCAAGGATTAGACTTACACACGTAAAAGGCTA
>PVKN010016805.1:0-17684 GCA_004027915.1 Capromys pilorides | reverse complement strand
TAGGATATACAGCTACTTTGTCTTAGTTCATTGACAATAAAAGTTTGTACTAATATTGTTCAGACAAGATATCAGATCTTCATCTTGTCATCTGAATAGCTACTATGAAGACACAATATGTATGGTATTAATTATCGTAACCATGTCTGCCACAGCAACCACCAAAGAACAGTAGCCATGGCCCTCCGCTACCCCATGGCAGTGGGGCTCAACAAGGGCCACAGCCACTGCCCCAGATGCCTCACCAAACACACCAAGTTCGTGTGGGATGTGATCTGGTAGGTGTGGGACGTGATTCAGGAGGTGTGCGGCTTCATCCCCTAGCAGCAGCGCACCATGGAGCTGCTCGATGTCTTCCTCAAATTCATCAAAGGAAAGGTGGCACATCCATGACAAGAGGAAGCCTGAGGAGCTGAGCAACCAAATGTGCTGGCTGCCATGAGGAAGGCAGCTGCCAAGAAGGATCAAGTCCCTCTGAATAAAGCTTTGCAGAAAGTTCAAAAAAAAAAATCATTTAATATCTATGTTATAGAGACTTGAGGTAAAGGCACAGGGTGAAGAACTGTATTTTTGTGTGTGTCTAGAGTGTGTTGCTGAAACAAACTTGGAAGCTAGGAGGAAGCATGGTTTCGGGAGAGTATTAGACGCACTCAGCAGGTGCTTGGGGAGCTGGAAACTCACATCAGGGCAGGGCCATTGAGGTAGAAAGAGCTGCACAACCCTGAAAAAAGTAGCAGCCACAGAGAGGAAAAACCCAAGCCACGCTGAGCTGAACTTCCTTTCCTGAAGACCAGGTCTTGCCACTAAAGACTGTTTCTTTTCTCCTTTTCAAACTGGCTCCTTACTGGTTCAATTCTAAAGGCTTCACTCCTGGTGTTCAAGCCACCATTGTAAGTCTCTAATTTTCCCATCTGATTACTCAATCCACTTGCCCTTCCTGCCAATGAAGCTGCCCTGGGACCAGCCCTTTCTTGTCTTGACCTGCCCTACTTCTCTCTGGCTTCTGCTCACAGACTTCTCCCTCATCTCCAATCTCAGTGACTTCTCTGTACCTGGGAGGGGTCCTGAGGAGCACATAGTATGTGCTCAAACACCATCTTCTATTCTCTCCCCTTTTCTCTTGTGAGAGAGCTGTGACTTGAAGTATTTTTATAGTTCCCTGAAATACCTAGTCTAGAGTGTGTGCGGAATACATTTGTGATTGGTGAGTAAATTCCCTGATATTTAGGAAATACATTACAGTAAAGCTACAAAGCTAATGGCTTGTGATAGACAAAGGAGTTTCTCCTTATAAAATTATTCACCATGTAGTGTTTTCTTGCTGCTATAAAATATATGTAACATAGACCTAATGTAATGCACACATCTGTGGTCATGAAGTGCAGCTATCACACCATCTATCTCCAGAACTTTTCATCTTCCCAAACTGGAACTCAGCCCCAATAGACATCACTTCTCCATTCCCCAGCCTGAGCCCTGGAAACTATTCTACCTTCTGTCCTTGTAACTCTGACTACTCCACGTACCTCATATGAGTGAAATCACAGCATTTGTCCTCCAAAGATGAGTTTCTTGCACATGTGGCATGATGCACTCGTGATGGTCCCATATTCTCTTAACTGGCTCCCAGCCAAACTTACAATTCATTCATTTGTGAATATTTGACAGTAGCTATGGCATGAGCACTGACAACAAGGAAAGAAATGAAGATCTACCAAAACAGTTGCCAACCACAAATGAGCCACAGCCTAGCCCTGCCTTCACCAAACTCTTACACAGCATCTCAAAAACAGATCTGTTTCAAAATACAGGGAACACTGTATCTTAACAAGGAAACAGCTCTGTATGCCAGACACCATACCTGATAAAAGACCTTGTCATCGAATCTTCCTAATAACTCAATGATTGAGACATCTACAGTATTATCCCCACTTTAGAACTAGGAAACCAAAGCATAACAAGGTCAAATTATTTGCTCCAAATTATGACCAACATTTTTGGCTGTAGAAACTCACTCAGACTAATGTCTATTTGCTCTCAAATACCACATTGTCAAACATCCATACATACAGAAGAGGAAAGCAAAGAGATCAAGCAGATGGTTCCAAGAGTAGGAGCTGAGTAAGACACTTTGCAGGCATTAGGAAAGAATGCGAGAGTGAATTTAGAACCCTCCCACTGGTATAAGTTGTAATCAGGCTATTAAAGCCTCTACAGGGACAGAAAAACAAATAGGCTTCCAAGGGGAAAGGAGGAACTTCATGGTTAGATGGATTACCACCAGGATTGCGAGTCTCCTCTCCTGGGAAACTGCAGACTAGGAGGGGCTGGGAGGCTCTGAAAATCCAGGCAACCTGCCCTAAGGCAAAGAGCAAACAGGTGATCTCTTGTGATTCCCTCACCCACAGTCCCTGAGGTACCACTTATGAAGCTTTTGAGTTCCTGGAAGAAAGGCTGCAGAAACAAAAGGTGAGTGTTATAAATATGCATGTGCATCTGATCCCCTGTTAGCACGACTGCTGGGTGGGCTGCCTGTCTGATACTCTCAAAATTTAAGAGGCAACGTCCTCTTTGATAACAAGCTATTCTGCAGTGAGCTAACTTTCCAGTTAACTTCAACATGCACACAGGCAATATCTTGTCACTTTGGGCCAAGAGGAAGGCTGCCTTGAAGGGAATAGTTCACCTCCTCATTTCCACATCATTCCAGCCGGTTCTCTCTGTATTTCCTCTAGGCTGAGTTTGTTGAAATATGTAAATAGAAAAACCTAATGTGCTTTCTAGAGCAGATTCAGTACAGTGATAAGTCAAACACAAAGCCTCTCATAATTTCTCTAAAAGGAAAATAAAACCAAAAACTAGCCCAATACAGGTGGCAGAAGGCATCTAAACAACACACACGTTCTTAGCCATACAAGCATGCCTGGATCCAAGGTGTTTCTACAGCCAGTGTATCACCTTTGTCTTGAATATTGACTCTATCAAGTCTGCCCATTTATGTTCAATTCCCACTGTCGTTGTGTTCTTAAAGCAAGGTCTACACATTCCTATCAAGTATTCAACTCTGAAGGGCTTGTCAACATGACAGCTGTATCCATTTATGCCTTCAGAATCCCTTTCATGGATTCAGCATTCTGTAACCTCCAGCATAATACAGACGGTATTTCAAAGCTGTATTATCTTCTCTAGTGTCTAGGGTGACCTCGTCTTATGGATTGTCCAGATTTTTACTATTCATAGGTAGTAATTGTACAAACAGCTGAATGAATAGAGGCTACCATTTGTTAATCTTGGGACTGGCTCCAAACCATTGGTATCTATGAAGGAAACTAGAATGACAGAGTTATTCCTGTACTATCAAAATGTGTTAGTCCCATCTTCTAGAAATACAGCCATACCAAATTCCCAAGATTTAAAGAGTAGCCAGTATCTTCTGCAGGAAGTTTACCATAATATATTTTTTTAGTGTTCATTGATTGTATTGATGAAAGCTATAGGAGACTTTTTAATCTGTTGACAGTTATATTAAGAAGACTCAGAAGACAGAAGATAGAGAACAAAGGACAAAAGATAGATAAATAGATGATAGATAGATAGATAGATAGATAGATAGATAGATAGATAGATCCACCAAAATCAACCTTGGAAATCAGTTGGAATTTTGTTTTAGCTTCCTTTCCGTTCTATGGGATATAAGACAGAACCATGGGGAACTCCTAATAGAGTAGCAATACATGCTGACTGCGAAGCCAGATGAAAGCTCAGGTTCATCAAGTCAGAACTCCAGTCACTCCTGCCCTAGAGGCAGGTTCAGTGCCTCCTGCCACAAAACTACAACTTCTTTATATTCAAACAGCACTAAGCTGTTAGAAAGCTGTTGTTAAAATGGTTGAACTAAATGGATAGAGATAATAGCCTAGAAATTCACCCTAACCCATACCAAAGCCAAACTTAAAACCCTTGGTTACTGTTCATCAAGTCATGAGTACGCTGATGCTGGTGACTGCTGAGATTTCCAAAGTGATGCTGGCAACTTGTCTGCACTAGCACAGCACACTGAATAGCCACAGACCACCACAAGGCAGCAAGGGGTACCTGAGACAAAATAGAGACACAAGCTTAGAGGCAACACCGCCTTCTGCAGTTGGATGATAAAGTTAACAATTGCAGATCAAAGACAAATCAAACCACTGAAACTTGGAGAAAGACCTAAGGCCTGAAAGACATGACTGTCATTTGATTACATTAAATAACTTTTTAAAAAACCTATGTCACTCTGAAAGAGTCCAGCAATCATGGGGCTGTGGAGCAAAGAGAGTCTCGTCCTGACAGAGGTTCAGTTCAGTGTGCGTCCCAGCCCAGGATGCAGGATCCAGTCCCAGGAGCCTCTCATCTTTGTCAAAGACACCTCAGGTCAGTTCCCAAGCTTGGCCCCCACAGAAATTCTAATGCTTTCACCAGACTCCCTGTTAAAAGTTCATGCTCAGGCTGAGGAGATAGCTTGGCAGTCTAAGCACCACCCTGGCAAGCACTAGGATCCGAGTCCAATTCCTGGTCCCACATGCTATGCTGGCCCCAGAACCCATGCATGCCATGCAGGCCCCCAAACCAGGCGTGGTGGTGCATGCCTGTAATCCCAGTGCTGGGGAGGCTAAGACAGGAGGATTGCCAAGAGACCAAGCTGCTCAGTGAGACCCTGTACCAATAAAAATAAAAATAAAGTTCATGCTCACGCACAACCTTCCAATTATAATATCCCTTCCCAGCTCATATGCACATTGGAAATCAGTAAGTCAGCACTCTAGTCTATGATGTATACTCCAAAGTATGTTACTTCAAACACACTTATCCCGTCATTTTTGCCGTTTTCTGAAGCAACTGTGCAAGTCCTGAATGTTTTTGCAAGATGTGAACAAAAACAGAATGCCACTGTCTCAGCCTCCCCAGCACTGGTATTACAGGCATGCACCACCACGCCCGGTTTGGGGGCCTGCATGGCACATATGGGTTCTGGGGCCAGTACAGCATGTGGTACCAGTAATTGAACTCAGACCCTAGTGCTTACCAGGACAGTGCTTAGACTGCCGAGCTATCTCCTCAGCCTGAGCATGAACTTTTAACAGGGAGTCTGGTGAAGTGTCCCCATCCACTTTACTCACCAGGACTGGCACTGTGTGACTACCCTTTTTCCCAAAATAAAAATGACCATCATAAGTAAGTTTCCTATTGATTCAGGACAGTAAGGCCACCACAGCAGCACAACTAAAGACATGATAGAGGGCTTCCACGACTGCTTCAGAAGGTGAGAGCAGTGGGATGAGTGTCTAAAACGTGGGGAGTATTCTGAAGTCAACAAACGGTGATGTGTCTCTTATGGTAATCACTTTTCAAAATTTCCAATTCACTGTACTTTCAGATCACACATTATAGATACTAGGAATAGAGCAGATATGGGCCAGGTTTAGATACACTGGCCTGTGCATTCATTAGTTAATACTGACCCATTCCCATCAGACAGACCCAGTGCAAGCTGTCCCTTCTCACTGTTAGTCTGCTCATTTTTAAAAACAATAAACAAATAGTTACAAATTGGGATAAGCATGCAATGGTACATTTTCGGTGAAGATGTATGAAGCATTGCAATAATAGTGTGATAATATTTTGAGGGCAATAATTAAGAATACACATAAGGGGCTGGGAGTGCAGCTCAGCAGTGAGCACTTGGACAGCATACGTGACTCCCTGGTTTGCAGCCCCAGCACCTCAAAAATAAATACAAAATAAAATAATTCCACTGGGGCAGGGGGAATGCTATTTTGTCACCTGATTAGCACGCAGGCATTGTGAGGGCAGAGGCTGAGTTTCTACATTTTACATATCTATGCTTGTGTTTATTTTTGCCTCTTGTTGCTGGCCTGGTTTTAGGCACATGAGCATGCAAACATTGGCTAGTTTATCAAGTTCGTAACACAAACAAAGCCAAATGTGAAGGTAAAGCTTCAAACATCAATAGACCCAAGAGGAGCATTCTCTCAAGAAGCAGGCCACCAGCTCCCAATATCGGTCCTTCAGTCACTGCTCCCCAGAACCACGGATGCGAGGAGAGGAAACCCCAAGCCTTTGAGGGTCTGCCTGTGAACCTGCTGCCTGCTCATCCCTGACTCCATCTGCGGTCGTCCCTGGTCCCAGGCCCATGCCATGACTAGATGTCACTCCAAATGGCAGCATCAGCAATGACGAAGCACTGTCAGCGCTCTCTTCCTGCTCACTGGGTGAGAAAAGATTTTTCATTTCATACATCATTTACAAATTGCTACTGTGATTCTAAAAAACCAGTGAGCTTTATCAAGTTAATGAGCAAGAAAAACATATTTGGTGAGCAAGTTAATTTTTGAAAGTTCCGCAGAGCCTAGGACATTAGGCACCATGCATGGGGCAGCTGGGGCTCCAGGGAGCCTCCTCCCCTAGATTTGTGACACCCTGCTATCAGGGCAACTGGCTATTGACTAACAAATCAGCAAAAGCACCTCGGGAAGCACTGAACAGCAAATACATCTCTGTACTATGTGTGTGAAGGCAACTTAGGATCTTGCGCATAAGTCACCATGCGACCTGCTGAGTTTCTCTTCCACATTTCAGTCTTTACAGAAAGAGACAGAAGCATGAAGGAGCAGCTACAAAAACCATGTTGAATCTTAATATTCAAGACTTCTAAAATGACACTAGACAGTCTTCCTAAAGAGTGATACAGTAATGAAGGTAAAATATTAGACATTTAGATGAAATGGTTCTGTCAGAGACCAAAAATAAGTCTTCATTTATTAAAGAGCCCTTTTATTGTTCTTATTCTTGCCTATCAAAATCTCTGATGCGTCAATCTTGTTAGAAACATCTCAGAATTAATCTGTCCCCCAAAAAACCATTAAACCGGGCAAGTCACATTACATTTTACGGTTTCTATCTTTGCGTTGCAGCTTAAATTAGACCTGTGAGGTTGATCTCCAGCAAGTTCATGGTGTTAGCAGAACTTATACCCGGAGCTGACAGTGTGCGTGTGTGTGTGTGTGTGTGTGTGTGTGTGTTCTCTTTTCCACATATGGGAGATGTGTGGATTTCTGTCTTATTTGAGATGGGAAAACGTTTTCAGAACTATTAAATTGCAACTATGTGAACTGAATTGAATTTTAAATTGAAACACAAAATGAGAGCTACTACTGTGGAATATCTCTTCTCTATACAAAAGTGACAATGGATGGGGCAACATTTTAATATGTTATAAAATTCATTTAGGGTCAATTTCTGGACTCCAACCTATCACAGAGATTGCCACCTATAAACATACACACATATACAGCACAAGCACAATTCAAAACTCCCAGTGAGCTGAAATACAGATTATTTAGACTAAGTAAATGGCAAGGGAGATGGAATACTTTTTGCTGAGAACTACTGCACTAAACTGGTTGTTTTCTAGATAAGACAAAATGCAAAGTAGTCTATTTCAGAAAAGATACAAAATAAGTATCACTATTTTAGGGAGAAACATAATTATGTTTGGCTGGTGAATATAAATCCAGGAAACACGTTTGTGCTCTCGTGTTAACGGCATTTTGTGTTCTTTCTTGCTGTGGTGGTTATAAACCTACACCTAACAAAGAGGCACAGTTTCCAGTAACTAAGCCGGGCTCATTATACATGCACAGAAGAGAGCTGTGTCTGGGCCTGGTGACTGTTTAGGATATCCACAAGAAATGTCTCAATCTGCCAATGGTTCTTGAAGAAATGGAAAGAAGAGAGCTGAGAAGTACAGCCAGGAAGAATGAGGCCAGGGGCAATCAGAACATTGTTCCACTGTGGCTATAGATGCCTGCCTCAGGTGTTCCCCTCTAGGAAACACGGTGGGGCTTCTCCACACCTTCTCAGCACCTGTCACCTCCCTTGCTTGTCCCAGGCAAGGGGCCAAGAGTGCATCCTGTGCTAAGACCCTGTGAGTCCTGCAGCACAACCTCAGGTATCAACCTGCCCCCACACAAGCCTCAGGTCAGGTTTCTTAGCCTGAAATAACAGACTTTGCAGGTCTACATTGTAAAAGGAAAGCCTGACCAGACAACTCCAGGGAAAATCTCAACATTTCTAGCAGATCCTATACAGGCTAGGTAGAGGGAGGACAGCAAGGAGAGGTAGAAGAGCCAGACAAAAAAAAGCGGCCTGGGATCAATCTGCAGTGGGGAAAGAATACACTAAAAAGAGTGGGTGAAATCCTGCCTCCCTTCACTTGCTCCATTTCTCACTGTAATGAAAGTTTTAATGCTCACGTGGCCTGACAACCAATAAACCAGTACTGAGCAGCTACTGTGAGTGACCCCTTTTGGAATTGCCTCTCTCAATGCAGGCAGAAACCATAACTTGAGTCTAGGTCATAGAAAATGGTAGAAGTGACTGGATAGTCCTTCTTGTGACTATGTCACTAAACAGGATTCCATTCTAGCAGACTGGAATAAGAGTCTCTTGCAGGTTATGGGAGACGCAGTAACACTCCCTAGTCTAGAAAAATGTCTGCACCCTAATTGCAGAAACTTGTGATATTACACTACATGGCAAATAAATTCTATGGATGTCATGAAGAATACACACCTCCTCTGATAGAAAGATCATTTTAAATTATTGAGGAGGATGCAACCTAGTTTCATAAAGCCTTAAAACCAGTACACTTTAAGGACTGCCAAATAGCTCAGCAGATTAAAGTGCCTGTAAGCAGGTGCAGGAGCTGGCAGTTTGATCCAGGGGTCTGCTGTTCCGACCCCACCCCAGGGAGCACTGAGATGGCAATTGAGACTGGGTGTGGTGGCGCATGCCTGTAATCCCAGCTCTTGGGAGACTGTAAACAGGCGGATCACTGTGAGTCTGATCTAGTAGTGTGACCCTGAACACCCTGAAGAACTTTCCCTAAAATACAAAAAGAAAAAAACAGTGTACTTTATCTGGCTAGAGTCTCGGGATATAGCCTCTGGAAGTGAGGCAGGTAAGACACAAGAAGGGGAAGTCACAGTGATTCCAAGGTAAAAAGGACTTAGAATTCTGGTTCTGAGGCATGTGGGCTACATGTGGGAGCCAGCGTTAGGTCTCTATGAGCCAAAACAAGGTCCCAGAAGACAGCCAAGAAGAGTGTATGGACTCTAGCTCAAAACTGCAAGAAACTGAATCCTGCAGTGAGTTGGAAACAGCTTCTTTCCAGAACTTTCCAAAAGGAGTCCAGCCCTGTCATATTGTGGTATGAAATGACACACTGGTGGTGTGTTAAGCCACTACATCTCTGATAATTTGTCACAGCAGCAATAAGACTCTAATGCATTGGCCTTTAGGAAGTAAACCATCACACTGTAGAAGGGCCTCTTGGTGAGGTGCTGAAAACTGCTCCACAGATAGCTCTCCAAGAAGTGAAACCTGAGTCCCACAAGCACAAGAAACTCAATTTTACCACATGAGCTGGGAAAAGGACCTCAGCCTCAGGGAGGAATTCAGTGTCCCATCCATACTTCAGCTATAGCTCGGTAATCCCAGACTACTGACCTGTGAAAATTGTGATACACTAGACATAGGTTGTTTGATGCTGCTGGGGCTGTAATTAATTGTAACACAGCAATCTGCAACAAGCACATGCCCTGCAGGACTGTGGCTCCTGACCATACCATCCCAACACCCAAACACTAACTCATGACTGGGAATCTAGAAGCTTCTGTGTAACATGTAAGAGCTTTAGATATACATCTAACATTTAGCACCTATTATATATACTTAGAGTCCCTTTTATTCTACCACATGTTAAAATAATGTCTCTGTAAGTCTAGACCCACACTCTGCTTTCCTCTACATAACTGTGTTGTTCTTCCAGCAGCAAGATGGGTGCTCCAGTGAACATGCTAGGTGAAACTTACCTCCCCTTATGGCATTGGATCAGAGGCTGCACGTTAGGTAGGAACATCATTTTATTATTTCACTTCAAATGTTTGTTTTCTTTTTAATTCACTTTGAAGACAGTATTAGAATCCTTTCATGAATAAATGGTAGAAACCCCCACTAAGAGAGGCTTGAGCAAAAAACATACAAATGCAAAGATGTTAAAAGATGGACCAGTAAAGCATAGGCAGGGCAGGTGCCTTTGCTCTCCTCTGTGCTTGCTTTATTCTCCAACTGCCTCTCCCCTCATGTGGCAGAATGACAGCAGCAGCCCAGGTTCTTGTTTTCCTTTCACCCCAGAAGTGACAACTCCAGCCCAAATCTCACTGGTCCATTTGGGTCACATTCACTCCTTCTGAGCAATCAGTATGGCGCCACCAACAGAATTTGCTGATGGTCTAGCTGGGGGCACACACCTAGGGCACAACGGAAGAGTGTCCTGGCTGCGCCCTGAAGGCTGGGGTTCTCAGAAGGGTGCTTTCCCAGAGAAAAGCCTGGAGCTGCACCAGGAGGAGAACAAATATTAAGTGATGAAGCCAGCAGTTCTCATCTATGAGTCATTTTATTTACCAGCATTGACCCCAACTAGTGTTGGACAATTCTTAAATGCTTAATCCATTTTTCAAGAGGGGAAAAAAACTGCTATCATACCAAAAGACATTCATAGATTGTACCTAAACTAGGTCTCCTCCGACTGTTGTGGCTATGATTCTAATTCTCATTGGAGACTAAACAGAAGACAAGCTTAGTCTCCCAGCACAATCATCTCTTTCTTTTTTTTTTTTTTTTTTTTTTTTTTTTTTTTTTCATGTATTTGGTACAAGGTCTCACTACACAACTCATGGTGATCCTCCTATTTTCAGCCTCCTCTGAGCTGAGAGTACAGGCCTGTGCCACCACACCCAGTCTTGGTGGCCAGCTCAGCCTGCCCTGGGGTGGGACCGGAGCAGCCTGTGGTGCCTGGTCCTTGCACTTGCCTAAACCAGTGCTCAATTCACTGCCCTATCTCTTCAGCCCTCTGACATTATCTCTAAAGGAAAATCTTGCTCCTAGGTGAAGAAATATCACTACCTCCTTCTATGATGTCTCAAGTGCCAGCTCTTGGCTCATTGTCTAGGTGGGCACCTGACCTTCTGCCCATGGCTGCCAGCATTCAGACATAGACTGCACCCCTCTAGAGGCAAAGGGTAGACACACAGGGGTGCTTGGCAGAGTGCTGAACATGCACTTTCTCACCTCTTTCAACTTGGTTTTTTCAAAAGCAAATTACTTCAAACAAAAGTTGCAAGTCCTTAGTCAGTTGAAGTTCGAAAACAAAGATACCTTTGAGTTTTCTAAACACATACCAAAAAGAAAAGGTTATTTTTTAACTTCCAAAAAAAAGAGAGAAAAAAAATTCTTTTGGTGTTCAAATATAGCCAAGCAGAATTTAACTAAAACTTTCCCCTGAGTGCTACTTCACTACAGAGAAGAGGCACCAAACTTTTTTCATCTGAAAGGTTTTTTTTTTCTTTTAAAGAACAGAAAGATGAATAAAGAAGCTAAATAAGAAAGTCCTTCAACCATTTAAGAGCCTGGTATTAAGATATCTCCAGATGAACTGTTCATATGTTCTCATTAGATGTCATTTTTGGATCCAGATAATAATTTTAGTAAAATCACTCAAACTTCCTTGAGGTAGAGTACTCAATAAATCTTTAACTCATTTCAGAGATATATTTTACTGTTCTCCTATTTTTAGTCTCCTGTATCCTTTCCAGTGTGATGGGAGGGGGGTGTTTAATCTCCCTGTGGGCATACCATATGTGTTACTTTCTAGTACCTACGTATAATTGTCAGTGTTACTTTAATAATCAATTTCAATGGAAGGGCAGGATTTGCTTCAGCTGCATTTAAACCATAATAAAGCTCAATAAAAAGAAAATGGGAAGGAAAGAGAAAATATCATTTGGAGGATTAACAAAACACTCCAACAAAAGGGACCTTTTTAATTTTCATGAGGTGATAAAGTGATAGCCTTTTGAATAGACAATTAGGCTCATAAACCTGATACACCAAGGGCTTAATTCACAAACACACATCCTCACTAATACATTTGCAGAGGAGCTGTATGCTTAACAGGATTAGAATATGGCAAATCATTCATTATTAATGGAAATCTACATTGCCTAGGTCTTCATCCCTAGATAGACCAGTATTTAAATCAAATAATTTAGCGCAATTTCAGGAGTCTAATTCCACACATAGATTGCTTGTGAGCAGCTCTGTATTTCTTTGCATGGAGCAGAGAATCTCTACTGGGGAAATAATTAACCAGCCTCAGCTCCTGTTGCAATGAAGATCTGGGTGCTAGAAGCCCGATGCCTCACTCTGTCTGCCCACAGATCAAGAAGAAGCCCCTGGCTGGCCTGTCTGATAAGGAGACCCACTTCCACAAGAGGCTGCAAGCCCCACTACATTCCATGCTCACCATTTGTACTTTAGCTCTGGTCACTGATTTTGTAAAGGCAGGACACATTTCACCAGGGGGTTCAGAGAAAACTCACCTGGATCAGAGATGGAATTTACCAAGCTTGGTTCCAATGGTGACTCAAAAGTGTCATCTCCACAGAAAGGAGATAAAAGTTCCCATCACTCTGCCTTCTGAGAAAGTGCCCTTCTGGGCAAGGGTGCCCATGCAAAATGATTTGAGGGAAAGCAACTACAGTGAGCTTCCAATTGGTGCTAAGCTTACAGCGACCGATGGTTCCAACTCAGCTGGGACTGAAGGGTTTCCCAAGGAACAGAACTCTGAAGGGAGAGGAGGGAACATAAGCATTGTGATCCCATGATAGCCAGCTCTTAACTACGACAGAGGAATGGTGCAAGAGGCATCCACAACATAGAACACTGAGCCATCTAAAACATATGAACTGTGCGGGGATGTTGGTTTATTTGTACAGTGCTGGGGACTGAACCCATGACCTCAACATTCTACTACTGAGCCATAGCTCCAGTCTATAAATTATTTCTGGAATTTGTCTTGAGTGTTTTGGCTGCACCTGACCATGGGTACCTGAAACTGTGAAAAGCAAAACCACAGATAAGAAGAAACAACTGTACTGTAAGTGGGAAAGGGGCCTAGGCCAAAATTATCCAGGGATATCATCCAAAATAACTCCCCCTCACACTTCTAGCCAGGAGACTTTCATTCAGCAAGCTTAGTGGTATGCCTGGCCTATTAGTGGTGTTTCCTGATAACAATCTCAAAGTGACCCTGACAATACACAAACCCAGACACCCAACCCATTCTTCTGCCCTGCACTAAGCAAGAAGGTTAGTATCTTTCTGCACAAGTGGTTCCTCTGAGGACAGAACCTAAACCTAGCTATTTCCCACAGCCAGATCAGCCTGTGCCTGATAAACATGAGTGAGGGTCGGGGTCCTACAGCAGTCAAATAAACCATACTAAAGGCAGAGTTGGGGAAAGAAAACTATCTCAGCTCTGTTGTACAATTTGGATAAATCCCTTAATCTCTGCATCCAAACCCTTATTCATGGCAGCAGGTTCTTCCTCTCACCCGCTCCAGGAATGGCACAGGTGAGGGGCTGAGCTCAGAGACTGTGTCTGTTCCCACAGCCTCTGCCTTGATGCCATACTCAGCCTCAGCCAAGATTGTGAACAATCGCATCTTTCTGCACAAGTGGTTCCTCCAAGGACAGACACCATGGAAGGTCACTCACTGAGTCCTGGCCTGGGTGTGACTGGCTTCATTTCCCCTGGTACCCCAGTCACCAGTCACTCACTCTACAATGATAGCATCCTTCAGTGGTCTCCAGTCACCATCCCGGTGAGAAAGGCAGCAGCAGTGCGCCAAGAGATAAAATCGTGGACTCAGAAAACACACTGAGCAGTTGATTCTTCGATTCTTTGCTGCAGAAAATGAATACTTGCTTTATAAAAAGATTAATGAAAGTTTTTAAAATAGTAAGAGCTTAAATTATATCAAGCATTCATTATGACTAACAGTATTAATATATAGTCAGACTCTGAAATCCAGAATTCTTAAAACCTGACAAGTCGCAGACAGGAAGCTAGCTACTTTGTGCAAGAAACCAAGTTGCAACATCTGTCCTTCCCCAGACTTCGCATCGCTTGTGCAAGTGCCATGACCTCTGCAGTCCTCGGCCCTGTCTTCCGGGCCTTCTCCCCTTTGACTCTCCATTCTCTCCCCAGAAATCTCCTCCACCGTCAATCTTAATTAGGTCCAGACCTCCTTTCTGAACTTCAATGGCCAATCTTGACCTAGAGACCCAGGTGTGTGGGGGAGGTTGCAGCGTGCCTGGTGTGGGTTGAACTGAGTCCCCGAAAATCTATGTTGAGGTCCTACTCCCCACCATACCACTGATGTGACTTTATTTGGAAATAGGATTGCTGTAGATAAAACTGATTTGATGAGTCACAGTGGAGGACAAAGGGCTCCTGCTCCAGTAGTACTGGCATCTAATCCAGTAGGACCATGGGAGACACAGAAAGCCCTGTGAAGACAGAGGGCTGACGCTAAAGCCTGGTTTCAGATTTCTAGATTCCAAGCTAGAGTGGCCCTGGGAAGTTCACACAGTCTCTATTAAGGTTTAGATCTTAAATGTTACCAGTAAATTCTTGTGCGGAACACTTGGTCCCCTGCCGATGGCGCTATTGGGACGGAAACCTCTAAAATTGTGAGCCAAATCCACCGTTTCCTTCTCTAAGTGGTCGATTCCAGGCCTTTGGTCAGACACAGGAAGCCAAATGACACAGAGCCCTGGCTCTCACGTACCTCAGTCAGTGGGGCCTTCTGTACTGAGCTGCATGTGGCAGACACCTGGCAATGTCATAGCACCTCCCACCCCCCACTCCTTCACTTCTGCATCGAGCCACCCCAGGTTCTCCAAAACTGCTCTCCACTCAAAGCCACCTCCTCCTTGGGGACAGCCAGAGCCTCCTAACTGGCTCCCATGTCCACCTTGGCCACTGTGGTGTGTCCTCGGCACCTCACCCAGACCAACCCCTCTGCCTGTCACCACCTACCCTGGCCTTGCATCCGGCCTTCACAGAGCTTCACTTTTCCCAGAAGCCTCTGCCTCTCCCTCCCTGCTAGGCCTCAGCCCAAGAAGCAAGAGGCAGCCCCTCTTCTCAGCCCCTGTTAAACGCTCGCTTCACACTCCCCATTTCTCCCTCACAGCATTTGTCACAGCCCTGAGTCACATATTTATTAGCGTGGGGGTTATTTGCTGTTGCTGTTGCTTTTTTATGTCCTTCTCTCCCTCACTAGAGGCCCCATCTGAGCAGGAACAATATCTATTTGTTCTCCTGGTGTTGGCAGAAAGTGGAACAAAGCCTTGCTCCTAGGAGGTGCTCTATAAATATTTGTGGAATGGTCCAACCTAAATGCTTCTCTTTGTGGCATGATGAAGAACAGGGATGTGTTGGCTCTAAAATAAACACTATTAGCACCGACTCTAACGCTCCTCACACCAGAAGGCTGAGGGGCTCAGGGAGCTCAGAGATTCTGGGGACAGCGTGTCGCGTACTGCTGCCCAGGGAGACACTGGTCGTCCGAGCTCCAATTCTCTGATTTCCTATAGCTAGTCACAGGGTGCACCCACCCCTGGATTCCTGGCCTAGGACACTGCCTAACGCTCTCGATGCTCTGCAAACTCCCAGGCACACAGAAAAGATCTTCCTGAGGCCCCAAGAGCTCAATGAAGGAGACCATGTGGGTATCGCACGACCCCTCCACAGGCAGGAATGGGGCAGAGTCCCCACTGCTCAAGCCGCGGGGAGAGCCCATTACACATCAGCCAGGGCTGCTTGGGGACCGAGACTGTGGGATAAAACAACACACGACACCAGCAGGGAACGGGTCCCATCACACAGGACTGACACCTGGGTCCAGTCGCAGCACTTCTGCAGTTGTGTGATCAATTTTAACAGTGTGATCTGAAGCGAGTGACAACTTCACACAACCCTCAGAATAAAAGAGGAACACTGGGTTAAGCGTTTCCTATCTTGCCATGATAAAGGCAATTTTCGGTTATCCGCTGAAAATGAGACAAAATGCATGATTTTTCTTTTCACCAAATCTGTAGCAATAAAAAAATAAAATTATTCTACCAATCTGGTAAGCAAGAATATTCTAAAAATGTCAGGATTCCATGCCTAGATCAAAGTCACCTTTGTGGGACTGACGATGCTGGACGTGTGCTAGGCTGAAAGATCCAACACAAACAAGAAGAAGGACCGGGCTCATTTGCCACGCATGTGCCTCTGACAAGTCTCTTGAAAGTATAAAAAGAGCATGTGTGTGTGTGTGTGTGTGTGTGTGCATGCATGTGCGTGTGTGTGCACATGTGTATATGCATGTGTGTGCATGTGCATGTACATATGTGCATTGCGCATATGTGTATAAGTGTGTGTGTGTATGTGCGCATGTGTGCGTGTGTGTGTATGTGTGTGTGTGTGTTACTGAGGATTGAACCCTGGACCTTCACTCTGCACTACGTGCATCTCCTTATGTTATAGTTTAAGACAGGACCTTGCTAAGTCACTATGTCCCCCAGGCTGTGGATGACCTCATGACTCTTCTGCCTCCGCCTCTCACAGCTCCAGGATCATAGGCAGGTGCCACCCTAACCAGCTGTGAAGGACTCAAGCTACAGTCAAGAAGTGAGCAGGGTTGGTGACAGAATGATCCCAAGGTACTGGCCTTGGGTGGCCTCCAGCTGCACAGATGCCATCAGTGGCACGCCCCACTTTCCTGACACCAGGTCTGGGCGCCTCAGGACAGGTGTCCCTATTTGTGAAACAATGGCCCACTAGTGTTTCTTTGTCACTGCCTCAGCCCTAGTCACCTCCATGTCCTCCTGAGCTGGCTCCTACTGGGCCACCAGCTCCTCACCCCTCCATGAGTCAGAATCTTTTTAAATATAATCCTGAGATTCCCAGACTGAATTGTACCTGAGCCACCCAAACGTGCAGAGGATCTTAAGTCTCTGAAAGAAAACATCTTCAGGGCTGGGGAGATAGTTCTGTGCCTGCTTGGCAAGTGCAAGGTTGTGAGTTCGAACCCTGGTCCCACAAAAAAAGAAAACATCTTTCACACTGTCTGAACTGCAAGCTCGAGCCCATCCAGACTTCCACATTACAGCACGTGTCTGCGAAGCTGGGTTCCCTCGATGAATGCATGCACACAATGTGGTATGTCTACACAATGGAATATTATTCTGCCATCAAAAGGGATGAAGTGCTAATACATACTGCAACATAATTGAAGTGTGAAAACATGACCCCCAGTGAAGAAAAAAGCCATGTTCAAAGAAACAAACATGCCATTCTGTTTATACTAGGTACCTGCCCTGGTCAAATTCTTAGACACAGGAAGAAGAATAGTGATTACCTGAGGCAGAGAGAGAGAGAAATGGGGAGGTGTGGCTTAACAAGTGCTGTTTTTACTTGGGCTGATGAAAGTCCTGGCAGCGACTGAACAACAAGACCATGCTTCAGGCCACCGAGTTACGCACTAGAGAATATGATACGTGCCCTGCTAGGCTTCCCCACAGTTCTAAGGTATAAAAGCAAACAGCTCGCTCTGATCAAGATCAAAGAGGAAGTCATGACAATGGTGCTCCATATGCATCCAAAGTTTGAGAAGCAATTCAGCCTGCAATTAACAATTGTGATTAATTAGCAATGAAATAAACCATTT
>PVKN010016804.1:0-17685 GCA_004027915.1 Capromys pilorides | reverse complement strand
GCTGGCCCCTGTCCTCCAGGAAGGTCAGCTGCCCCGGCGAGCAGAAGGCTGGCTGGGGCTTTGCGCCCCACCGAGAGCCGGCTCAGCGCACACAACCGAAGGAGAGGCAGGCTTCAGCTCCACCGCAACCCCGGAGGAGCCGGCACACTTTGTACCTGCACTTGCAGGGTGTGAGCGCGGTGGTGTTTATTCCACACCAGTACAAAGCAAAGCCCTTTGCAATCTGCTTGGTGCGCCGAGGTCCTAGACATGACCTCCATGTTCCGGGCCGGACACACATAGTACTTTCACAGACCCAAAACACAGATCTCTTTAATCAGCTTTAAAAAAAAAAAAAGAAAAAAATACATAGCGAACAGTCACTTCTCTTATTTAAAAGTTTAACTTTACTTTCATCAATTTATAATCAGAGTTCTTCTGGTATGTTTGATTCCTGACAAACAAGGATTAAAGTCGGCTGCCCCCGTCGCTAATGAGCTGATAAAACAGCAGGGATCAAGTTTTTAATTACTGCGGGCGATACACAGGAGAGGCAGCCGCGGTCCTCTCCATCGCATGTCGAGGTTGTAACTTCAGGCTTATGACAGTCCTGCTGAGCGCCGCAGCCTTTGATGATCATTCATCTTTCTCTCCTGAGAACACACAAAAATTTCTGAGCTGGAATCCTAGGGGGCTGGCAATTATTGGCATAACCGGGCTCCAGCTCACCTCTGCCGCCGTCGAGGCCCAGTGCGGGTCTGGCTTCCGGCGCTTGGGGCGTGAGGGGCGCGGGCCGTTCCGCGGTCCTCCGTGCTCTCGGCGGCCAAGGCCACCATGCACCCGTTGCTGGCGTGGGCGGGCCACGCATGATGAGGCGCTGACTCGAGCAGGGCGATGTCTAGCGTGCGCTTTTCCATGTCTTTTCAGTCACGATTGAAATTTTTTAACAAGCCTTATTTTTGTACGAATGCAGACGCATAGATTATGCATTTCACTCTACGCTTCTTGGAGCGCATTTCCTGCGCAGTTCCCTTTGTTACCGCCGACTGCTGGCCACGGGAAGGTTTTCACAGGCATGCCATCTTCACCCTTGCTCTCACCTAATGTGGAACAAAAGCCAGGATGGATCCAGGAACTTCCATGGGCCCAGGTGCGCACATGTGCACACGCACGCGTGCATGCGCACACATGCCCAGAGCGCACTCAGCAGGTAAGTTTTGCTCCAAATTTTGTCTTAAAGTGTGAAAAACAGCACCTCAACGTAACTCGTGCACAGATCGCCATGCCATCTAAATCCACTTGCCCAACTTGTGGGACCAGTCAGGGCCTTCTACCATTTCAGTTACTCTGCAGTTTTATTTTATTTTGTTTTATTTTATGTATTTAGTACAGGGTCTCACTACACAGATTGGACTCATAGGGACCCTCCTGTGTTCAGCTTCCCAAGAGCTGGGATTACAGGTGTGTACCACCCCGCCCAGTCTCAATCGCTGTCTCAGTGCACCCTGCCAGGCGCAGGGCCAGCCCAGCACACCAGCGCTCGAACCTGGCCCTGCATTCTGCCGAGTAGGCGCTTTAGTCCGCTGCGCTATCTGGCCAGCCTTATTCCACAATTTTAAAGTAAAAATTGAATGTGGGAGGAGCACATTGGTGAACCCTACGCGGTGGTGGATCATAAACCTAAAATCTCCCCTTTGGCGAGATACTGGGACAAGTTCTCAGATGGAACAAGACGGACAAACAGCAAAGGGAAGCGGACACTCTGTCAACCAAGCCCATTTCAGAATCCAAATTTAATCCAAATTTATAATGCTTGTCAGGAACCCCTTTTGCTGATAGGATGCTATGCTGGGTCTCATGTTGGAAACAGGAAGATGGGACCCTTGCGCTTAGGTCTTGGCAAAGAGAAATGAAGGAGCTGGTTCTGTAATTTGAACCTACAGACTGGAGTTGCTGCAAGCGTGAAGGGACCGCTCCAGGCCCGGGGGGCGGCGCTATGGGGCAATGCTCCTGGTCCACTGACCTTGGCCCCTGGCTCCTGGCTCAGGTTGTGGGGGATTCTGGTGGCACCTCTCCCATGCGGGAAGCCGCATCTTTCTTGAGGTTTTATGCTTATCTCATTCCATCCTCAGGGTTGGAAATTACAGAAAGATTGTTGTTATTTACACACAGAGTAACTGAGGCTAACAAATACTGCCTTGCTAGGGGTTAAACAGCTTCCAAGAGAGGCTGGGGAGATAGTTCAGTGGTCTAAGTACCTGCCTGGTAAGGAGAAGGACCCAGGTTCGATCCCCAGCACTGCATGCCATGCTGGCCCCGGAACCCCAGCCACACCATGCTGGTCACTGAAACTGGGCAAGATGGTACATGTCTGTGATCCCTGCACTGGGGAGGCTGAGACAGCAGAATCACTATGAGTCCAAGCTGTATAGTGAGACCCTGTACCAAAGAAATAAAGAAATGAAAGATTTTTGTGTGTATAGTTTTAGTAAGGGTCTACAAGGTCTATAGGGTCTCACTGCACAGATTGGACTCATAGTGATCTACCTGTGTTCAGCCTCCTAAGATCTGGGTGCGTGCCACCATGCCCAGTCTGAATCGCTGTCTCAGCAGTCCCTGGGGGTGGGGCTGCCATGGCACTCTGGGGATCGAACCCCGGCTTCTACGTTTGCCTAAGCAGGTGCTTTAATCCGCTGAGCTATTTGGCAAGCCTAAGATTCTTTTAAAATAAAAAAATTAAAAAAAAAAAAACCTTACAAGAGACATTAGCGCTGTTTTCTTCCTTCTCCTCTTTGACTTCCACAATTTAATGGGCTTTCCCTGGTCAATGAAGTCAGCTGCCCTCTGTGGATGGTTATTCGAAGGCAGTCAACACTGCAGGAAAACAGTATCAAAAGACATTTGGTCGTGGCCCTCACGTAGGTGGACACAGAACTGGCCATAAAATTTTAGGATCTAAGCTAGACAAAGCATTTTGGTTTTCAGATCACCCAGAGGCATAATTTGAAGCTTTCAAGGCCTTGGCTAACAGGCACACAGCCCCAGCTACAGAGGTGCTTGCTCTTGAAATCTACGTGTAGGATTCATTCTGCAGGGATTATGTCAATCTTAATCAGAGCATGGCTAACGCTGTCTTAATTCTATCGACAATGGTACCGTATACTCCTCCCGCAAGGTTGGCCAGGCCAGCAAAACGGATCGATACAGCAAAATAAGCTCTGATATTATTGTCAAAATATATTTGCACAGATGAACAATGTGGTAGGAACAAGAAAGAACTCTTGTGTGAAAGTCTCTGTCCTCTGAACACACACACACACACACACACACACACACACACACACACAGACCACAGCCCCTTTGATTGCTCAGATTTCTAAACCACAAGGACCGCTAAGCATGCTCACCAGGTTGATTCAGAACCAGGGCAGCCATGGGTAGCAGTGCCACTCCCGGGGGCAGCGGATGTCACAGATGCTGCCTGACTCCCACAGGACTCAGATGCATGCTCAGGAGCCTGGATCGTTGTCCCTCAGCAGCCATTTTTCTCTATATAATTTTAACAACTTCAGGTCTTCCTGTTGTTTGAAGATATTAAAGGGAAAATGCTCTGAGAAGCACGACGAAATCTCCCCACAAGGTGGGGTGGGACTGAGGTGGTCATGGTGGTCCTGCTCTCTCCTCTCTTGGCTTCTGCTGTTCACCTCCTAAGTGAAATTCAACCTTAGGGTCACCAGAAGGGGAATATCACATTGTTTGAGTTTGGGACTCTCTATGGCCTTCAAACATGTCACCCTGGATTCCATGGGACCGCTGCACCTCATCTCCTGGCTCCAGCCCCAGAGACAGGCAATGGTGTCACCCCTTCCCCAGCTTTTTAATCAGAGACATGTGAACAGGAAGTGTCACACGCAGCCCTTTTAAAGGTGGCTACCGATTTTGAACCTGGCACTGAAAGTCCCAAAATTTCCAATGTAATTGGTGGCTCTTGGTGTTCTTTTTCAAGCAATAAGCTTTATTTTTAGAGCATCTTTCTGCTCAGAGTGAGATGAAGCAGAAAGTTGAGAGGAGGAGGCCTAGCCCTGTCCCCAAGCACCAGGGCCTTCTCCACAGTCACCATCGGCTCTAGAGGTGCCTGTCACCACAGAGGCCTAAGCTCACATCAGGCCAGTTTCTCTGACTCCTGATGCACAAGCTTCTCCAACTTAGTGTGGCTCTTGAGCTCACTTCTCGTTAGCACTGAGCGAGACCCAATTGTCCAGACGCACCCTCGGGTGCTGGTCCACGCACCCCCTGACCCTGACCAGCATCACGTTCGCCATCAAGCGTTGGTCATCGTGGCTAAAGCTGCTGCAGGCATCTGGCTCCAGACATCTACGGGGATGGAAGTTTTAAATCGTTTGGTAAACGCCAGGGAGTATGGTTACTGGATTGTGTGACAAGATTCTATTTGGCTCTGTGAGAAAATTCTGAGTTGTCTTCCAAAGGACCTGTGCTATTTACCTGCAGCCACGACCCAGGAGGTCCCTGCTGCCTGGCCTCAATGGTGTTTGGGTTGCCTTGGGCCACGCCTGCAGTCTGTGGCGGTGCTGTCATTGCTAAACGTGACTTCCCTCGTGGACATCTCCCACCTGGTTCCACCTGTGTGTTTTGTTCTGCGGATCTTCCCCTTGTATAAATCAAGTTTTTCCATTTTTTTTGTTGCTGAATTTTAAGAGTTCTTTGTTTCCTTTGGACAATACCTTTTGTCAAACGTATCTTTTGCAGATATCCTGGCCCAGTCTGTGGGGTCCATGACTGGACAGTCTCTGCAGAGCAGAAGTTTGTAGCCTACTGAGGTCCAGCTTGCTGATTTTCTTCTTTGGAGCCTGTGCCTTTGAAGTGTCTAAAGTCATTCCTAGACCCAATTTGGGTCCACGGTTCATTGGGAGTGATTTTTGGCTGAAGGTAAGAAGTTTGCACTTGGGCCTGCTGCGACCCCGCCGTGCTTCTTGCGGGCCTCTCTGGCTGTCCTGGTCCCCGATCAGCTGCCCTCGCATCCCCGGGGCCTTACTGTCCCACTTACCCGTGATTCACGGTGAGCCTCATGCTCCCACGGTGTCCTGGATCCCGTTCTCCTCCAGAGGCCTCGCTGGCCAGCTTGGGGCTCCGCCTCTCCATGCCACACCCTGGGAGCCGTTCAGCAAGGGCTCGAAGAGCTGGGCTGGCTTTGCACTGGGATGGTGCAGAACAAGCGGGAGAAGCTGAGCGGAACCAAGCCCACCCCCCCGGAAGATCGAGGCTGAGGCTTCTTTGGTGTGGAGCTATTCCTTCTGACAGCAGAGATAGGGTGGCTCTGTCCCCCATGAGGAGGCTCTGGAGGTCGTTGGAAGCAGCACTGACAGCAGGCTGGAGTCCTGCTCAGCCCCTGTGTGTTTACAAAGCCGGTTGCCGTGGCGCCCATCCATCCTGTGAAGTGAGTGGGATCAGACACCCCCAGGCCCAGACTGACGGCTCCAGCTTCACCCGTAGATCACGGCTCGCTGCAGTGTCCCACTGCCTCAACCGGCCCGCGCCTTGTCCCTGGAAGCTCAAGAGCTTCAGCGTCCTTCACACCATCTGCTGAGCACACGCTTCAACAACAGAGGCTGTGGCCTGCCCTCCCTGACCTCGGGCTGAGGCAGGAAGATCACCTTGAGCTTGAGCCCAGCCTGGGCTGCATCGCGTAGAGTTTACAGTGAGCTGTGCGGGAGACTCTGTCTCAGAGCACCAAACTGAACAAACGAAAAAGGAAGCCGCATCGTTTCAGAATTACTCTCAAGATTATAAAAATGTAGTAACTCATGAAACACAAATTCCAAGATGGAATATGCCCTCAAATGAGCCTCTTAGTATGAACAAAAGCCAGGGACTTTGCTGCTTTGTAAATACTCTGTGATGTGCAGGACAGGAGCCGGAACAGCTCAGGACCCTGCAGCTGTAAGCGGAGGGGACCAGGGTAGGCTGGGCGGGGCTCCGCCCCCTGCTGGCAGCACTGTGCTCTCCACCTTAGAGAGTGGGTGTGTTGATGTCACCTGCTGGGCCCACGGTCCTCTCCAGGGAAAGTCTATCCAGGGAGGGAACACACACAGCTGGGCGCTGAGCCTGCAGGCCTACCAGGCAGGCCTTGCAAGCCGGGCGACCCATCTCAGCAGTGAAAATGGAAAACTTCACTGTGGGGCTGGATGCTGGAAGCCCTGTTACCTGCTGTGGAAAACAAGCTGGTCTACAGGTCCCCAGGCAGGACGTGCACGCGTACTCAGGCTGAGCCGGGCAGGAACAGAGTGTGTGTGGCCACAACCTGGCATGGGCGGGAGACACAGAAGTGGTGGTGGTGGCTTGGTTCACAGCCCTGCCACATTCGCTGTCTAAAGCTGGGCACAACCTCTGCAGTTTAAGGGGTTCACAGCAATCCCTAGAAGCTACACCTGCAGGGTATGGCTTGATAAAAGACATACGGGGCAAAATAGGGTGAAGATACACACACCTGTCGCCTCTGTGTGCTCCCTGTAGAGAGTGTTTTTAAGGGTGTGCGCACAGACAGACAGACTCCATATGTGGAAACAGGTGAGCCCGCAGGGAGCCTGGGCCAGGATTAGGGGTTCGAAGGCAGGAGCAGCTGGTGACATCTGGGTGAAACCGCAGCTCTCTTGCCGCTTGGGACTTTCTGAACTCGCTATCTGGCACCATGCCAACTCAAGTGTTAGAACACAGAGCAAAAGTATAAGAGTCAGACGCTGTCTCGGTGACTCTTCTCTCATTGCTGGAACAAACATCCAACATCCAGAATTAAGGAGGGAAAGCCTTACGTGGCTCACTGCTAGTGGAGGCTTGGGTCCATGCCCAGCTGGCTCCAAGGCAGAGAAGCACACGGCAGAGAGCAGCCGTTCATGGCGGTGGAAGATAGCAAAGACCAAGAGCAAAAGGGAGGAGCAGGGGCCACAGTGGCTGCAGAGGGCGGGTCTGTCTCCCCCACGCTGCATCCAGGCTGTCTGCCCCAGGCGGGGTGTGGCACTCACACCCATAACCCCGGTACTGGACCAGGAAGTAATCACACATTCTAGAAGTCTGCCCCATATCTGCATGAGGCTCTGGGGAGACACCTAGACACAAACCATAGCAGATGCCCAGGTAATAATTCATACATATAAAACCACACCTGAATCTCCTGAGCAAGATGAAGGCCAGTTTGACCCTCGCTGTTCTGGGGCATCTTCACCAACTCAGACTCCACAACCCAGATGGGCTGGGATGGCCCCCTTGTCCACACTCATGGCAGAAATGGCACAGGTGTGCAAAGATCCACCAAGCAAAGTCAGAGCCGTTTACTGAGTGTCTCCTAGGGTGCTGGCTGGGAGCCAGGCAAGGATACCTACTTCTCCGTAGGAAAGACAGCCCTGGTGGAGCAGCTGCTCAGCCCCAGTGAGGACCTGGGATCGACCCCAGCAACTCAGCCACACAGACCACATCGTCCTGTGGAACCCAGAAAGAAGCATTCACAGCAGCCCAACAAGCCTTGGTGGCCCTGGGAAGCCCCCCGCAAGTCTCAGGAGCACAGGGGGATCCCTCTGGATCCTCTTCAGTCCCTGTTTCCTGTGTACCTTGAGGGGTGAGCGGCAGGCACTCTAGGCCTGCGTAAAGTTGCCCTCAAACCAAATGAACAAGTGAATGCGAGCCTCGCGATAGGGGAAAGGGCGAGGCTCTGCATTTAAAAGCAAACATGATTTAACAGCGAATTTGCTCTGTGCCAAGCTCACTGCTATCCCTCCAGGCCCCGAGGAAGGAGAGGGGCAGGTGGACCTCGGCGTTCATTACAGGTACAGGCGAATGGCAAGTTTCCGAAACGAAACCGGTCTCATTAGCAAAGGCGCTGCTGGACACGGTGGTCATCTACTCCTCGGGGCCATGGAGATGAAAGTCGTCCTCGGCCGGGCATCAGGGACCGGCCTGGACGTCCTATCTGTCCCCGCACACAGACGGTCACACCCGGACACACTCACAGACAAGCGCCAGGCGTGTGATGTGTCCCCCTGCTATGTTAAAAATGCGTTTCTATTTTTTCAAGCATGCTTCGATTAAAGAGGGCACATCTGTTTTAAGTCCCCTTTTATGAAAATTACTGAGCTTCCTCGGCGAGCTTATCTTTTAATTTCAAAATTCTTTGTAGCAATAACTTGAGATAATAACCAACCATATTTCTGGCCTCTTTAAAAAAATAAAGGGGGGGAGGGAAAGAAACAGGGCCCGAGCCACTCTGCAGCTTTGAACTCAGGTTCTGATCCTCCCCCTTCGGGCGTGGGTGGAAAGGGCCCCCTTCATTTGCGTTTAGAAGGGCTGAGGCCTCCTGGATTAGTTAGCGACAGGCCCAGCTTGAGGCTGGAACTATTCATCAACTGCCCCGGCAGGGGGGCGCCCTCCGCCACCCCCTCCTCGGCTGGGGCTTCGGCTGCTTTTCAAGTCTGTCCCTGCGGCCCCGCCCTCCGCTGTCACGCTCCTCGCTCCTCGTCGCCCCGCCCGCCGGTCCCTGGCCGGTTCCAGGATTGCACACAGCCCCAGCCCCTGTGTTATCCCAGCCGCCTCCAAAGGAGCCTTGTTTTTGTTTTGAATGTGGCAGAACGCGGCCAGAGCGCTGTTTCCCATCTGCCTTTCTCTCTTGCCTGGGTGTTCTCAGGCCTCTTGGAGGGAGCGGAGAGGAAACCTTGCGGTATCTCCCCCTCCCCCTCCCATCCCCTCCCCTCCCCTCCCCGTCCCCGCCCCCTCCCCTTCCTCCTCCCCCGGACTCCTCGGGCACGGGTTCTTCTTTCTCCCTCTGTCCTCCCGGTGGTGTCAGTGAAGTGGGCGATGCGGGGGTGGGGTGGGCCAGCACGGGCCAAGGAACTGGGAAGCTGTGATTTGCAGGGTGTTGAGGAAGAGCAGGGGTTCTCAGGGGATTGGCCGCAGGCCCAAGGTGACCCACTCATGGCTTTGGTTTTGCGATCTTCAGCAGGACCACAGCACAGCTTGTCTCCCTCCCGAGAAAATACGGCAGAAGGCATTTCCGACAGCTCCACCGTCACCCAGGGTCTGGCTCCCAGGCCAGCAGGAAGCGATGGCCGCCCTGCTCACCTGTGCGGGACGTCTGGCAGAAGGCAGGTCTGCACCTCAGACCTGGGAGAGACCCGACAGCCACAGATGCTAGCAGCGGATGATCGATCAGATCCAGGGGAATCCCATGCAGCTAGGGTTCCCCTCCTCCACCCGGAACCAGGGCCCCTGCACCCTGCTCTCAGTGGGAGGGCCGGAAATCGGGTTTCCTAGGAGTCCTGCTGGTCATCAGAGGCCAAGCCAGACTGGGGAGGATGCGAGGCTTCCAGCCACAGCGTGCCCAGGATGTTGAATTTATATGCTATGTTTAAAATGAACTAAATAGAGCCAGGCGTGGTGGCGCACGCCTGTAATCCCAGCATTCGGGAGGCTGAGGCAGGAGGATTGGTGTGAATTCGAGACCAGCCTGGGCTACAAAAGTGAGCTTAAGGCCAGCCTGAACTGCATTAGCAAGACCCTGTCTCAAAAAGAAAAAATAAAAATAAAATAAATAAATAAGTAAATAAAATGAACTAAATAAAAGATCTTGCCCCCATCAACAGATACTTATTATGCTCCTAATGTGTGCCTCGGCCCTGGCACCTGAGAGAAGTGCCAATAAACCAAGGGACAAACCCAGCCATGTCTAAAGATTTATAAAAGCATAAGGCACACACTTAACTCCAAGTACTATTTATTACCTGTCGCCGGAGCCTCTCTTCGAAAGTTAATGAAACACAATTGCTGCTGGACTATGACGATAAACACGATGTTAGGGTGTGGCTGTACAATGTCCCTCGGTGCTTCACATACTCATAGGCAGGGCTCCTGGGATGTGATTGAATTACCTGACTCAGCGCAGTCTTGCTGTTAGGAGGCGGGGCCTGGCTCGAGTGGGCGGGGTCTGGTCGAAGGAGGCGTGGCTTAGTTGGAGAGGGCAGGGCCTGGTTGGAGTAGGAGGGGCCTTGTTGTAGAATGTGGGTCCTGATTGTAGAAGGTGGGGTCTGGTTGATCGAGCAGGGCCTGATTGGAAGAGCTGGCCCTGGGGGCATGGCCTGGAAGAGTTTCTGTCCCTTCCCAGCCCCTCCCTTCCCTCTCCACTTCCTTCTCTCCATGCCTGGAGCAGTTCTCCTCAGCAGGCTCCAAGGGCTCTTGCCCTGCCTAGGAGCCCGCCAACCTTGCTAGGTCTGAGGCTACTGAAAGAAGAGCCAAAAGGAGCCCTTCCGTCCCTCTTTACACTGCAGGCGCCAGCCACTGTGCCCCAACCACCGGGATCATTGCCAGCAGAAGGTGAGCGTGGTCTCTGTAGCAGGGACAGTGCAGGGGCTGCCACGGGAGGTCAGAGCCACCCACAGGTCCTCGGAGGAGGCTCTGCAGCCTAGGCCAGGGCTTGAGCCCGGCCCTGGGAGTCCAGGACGGAAGAGTCCGCTGAGAGGGAGGCACCGTAATTCTCACACTATAATTCTTGCCTTGGGCCTGTGCTGTGCACCAAAGACGTTGGCTTCTCTGCTCTTCTCTTGTGGGGCGTCCAGGGAGCTCTCCCCAGGTGCGGCCAACCGTGGTGTCTCCAGACATTGCGGCTGTCCCTGGGAGATGATCCTGGCCCCTGTGGAGGAATCCTGGAGTAAACAAAGGTGAAAACCAGGGCCACCACAGGTGCCTGCCTCTCTGTCTGACACTTAGCCTTGGGGACAGCTGCTCTCGACTTCAGGGACACCTCTGCCTCTCATGGTAGAGGAAGCACACGCCCAGGGCGCCATGCTTATGGGATTGTAGAGAAAATTTACTCTGGAAAGAGGACACAGGCTCTCCAGCAGCCCTGGAACAGAGACTAGGAGTTCCACTGCTCCCCCAGAACCCCGTTTCATGGCTTCTTCTTCCTCCTTTAACAGGACAAATTACTGCAGGGTCCAACAGGGTGTCTGAGCCCAGCACACGGGATCAAGATGCACAAGCAGGGACAGTGCTTTGTGGCCATGGGGAATGAAAGGGCAGGGGTGCTGGTTGGTGGGGAATTGGGGGCCTTCCAGATGCTGGGGAAAACATCAGTCTGGAGCTCCAGGAGGCGGCATGGGTGTGGCAGCTGTGGGCACAGGCCATGGTTATGACCATGAGGGGCCACTTAGTGGAGCTCAGGGCTCCCCTTCCACTCCTGGCTGGCCCCAAGATCTCTACTGCTGTGCTAGTAGGTGTTCTGGGGGAGGAGCCTCTCAGGAGAAGGCCAGGCCAGGTGGAACAGCACTCACGGGACACTGGTATCTCCCCTTGGCACCCTTGGGACAGGCACCACCAAGACCAGTCAGCTGCTCACCCCAGAGGCAGAGCAGTGGGTGTGGCTCCATGGGGTGAGGTGGCCAGAGGGATGGACAGACAGGAACAGGGTGGACAGGTGAGCTGGGGCCAAGAGTGCTGTCTGCCATCTGCCCCGTCTATGTGTTTGGAAATGTTTGGAGTGAAACCCTAGTGGGGAGTCGGGTCCTCTCTGTCTGGTTCTGCAAACTGGGACCCCACGGGAGCCCACTGCCCTGCTCAGCTTTGTGGCTGCGCTGACTCTCAGCACTCAGGCTGACCTCGTCACCGTGACGCCGTCCTTTAGGGACACGATCTTCTAAGCGGCCCCTCGTGGTCACAACCATGGTCTTTGCCCATGAATTACACAGCTGCCACACCCATGCCACCTCCCGGAGCCCCAGGACCCAAAAGGCCCCCGACTCCCCACCACCAGCATGAAGTGCCCATATGCTGTTCTGGAAGTAAAGATTTTAATGTTGAGATGACATCACGAGAAAAGATCTGTGTCCCCTGTCGGCCATATAAAGAATTCCTCAGGCCAGGCGTGGTGGCGCCCACACCTGGGACCCCAGCCCCTGGGAGGCCAAGGCGGGTCCGCTGGAGTTCAAGGCCAGCCTGAGCGGCACAATGAGCCCTGTGTCAACAGAGGGAGAATTCCCTGCATCTGACTGTAAAGAGATGCCTCTCTCTCCTCACACAGCTTTGCTGCAGGCAGATGGCAGGGACAACATTCTACGGCTGGTGGGGAGTGAACGGCGTCCCAGGGAGCCTGGTCCTCACGAGAGAGGGACTTAGCACAGGACGGGCTCTGGAGGAGGCGGTGCAGCCCGTGCTGCCTGTAGCGTTGGCAGGCACCCGCCTGGCTGCACACTCCTCAGAGTCAGGAGCGGAAGCGTGTGCGATGCAGTTGGAAACATCACAGAGGTTTAAGCTAGAAAATGCGCTACAAGAAAGACACGACGCCACACCGCCCCCGGGAGCGCGGCCGCATCTCAGCACGCCCGTCCCATCGTCCGCACCACCTTCGCAGCGGCTCTGGAGCCCTGGGTCCTGCGCATCTACTGGTGCTGTTGTGGCTGCCTCAGTATCCGGACGCCACACAGTGCCAGATCCCGTGGGTGTGGTGGCTGAGGACACAGTGTCACGTCTTATGAGCCTGCCTTTCATTGGGTGGCCCTCAGCAGCAGCATCCACTGCATTTTTTATCGCGCTTTACAAACTCAGGAAAGAGGATTCCAGAAGTGATTCAAAAAGTGGCAAGAACGATGGGATGAGTGGGTTTGAAGGAAGGGGCCACGTTCTGAGAACCCACGGCAATGTGATTTGCACTGTGGTAAATGCTCTGACCGTCACGTAACTAAATGTAAGCGTTCACTGCATATTTTGGTCATAGTTCATGTATCACACAGCTTTCTCCCAAGGAAAGGGAAAGGTTTGGTGGAGCTGCCTGCCTGCCTGCCTGCCTGCCTCTGGTGGACCCCTCATCAGGGGCTCTGGTGACCTCCTCGCCCACCCCGTCAGAGCTGCAGAGTGGTCGGCACCAGGGCTTGGGCTAGCCCTGTGCCCACGAGGAGACTACTCAGAGTGTCAGCTCAGCGTCGTCCCTGACCAGTGCACAGCGTCCTGGCTACCGAAGGATGTGGTGTCCCTCAGACACACACCTCAGAGGTTCCGCGAAGGAGGAACACCCAGCAAAAGTCAGGCAGCACCTTCTCCTTCTCTCTGTCTCAGTGTTTGCGTAAACGTGAGGTGTGCATGTGTGTTTGCGTGAACGTGGGGGGGGCGTTACATTTGTAAAACAATACATGCACCTCCATCAAAAGAAAGCAAATCAAATGTTTTCAGGATGAAAATGCACTTCGCTCCTGACCTCCCTGCCTCCCCTCCTGACTCCTCCCCTTCCCTCCCTCCTGACTCCTCCCCCTTCCTCTCCTGGCCCCTCCCCTTCCTCTCCTGGCCCCTCCCCTCTCCTCTTGGTCCTTCCCCCTCCGAGGTTTAAGATGAGAACTAAGCACTTCAGTTCAAGTATGAGGACCATGCACCGAGTGTCCACTGGACCCTGTGTCTGAGACGCATTTAAACATTTTGGATATAAAAATGGCTCTTTCTCATGACCAAGCCCATGCATGGCCTCGAGCTAAAAAGAGGTAGAAATAACACCAGACACCTTCCACATTCAATTTGTCTTTGCTTGCTTATACTTCTGTTAATCAGTTAATTTTTAAATAAAAGGCATAACGGCCAACCAAATAGCTCAGCAGATTAAGTCGCCTGCAAGCGGGCGCAGGGGCCAGGGATTCGATCCCCAGGAGTGCTGTGCCCGCCCTGCCCCCAGGCGCGCTGAGACGGTTATTGAGATAGGGTGTGGTGGGCCCACCTGTAATCGCAGCTCCACCTGTAATCGCAGCTCTTGGGAGGCTGTAAACAGGTGGATCACTATGACTCCGATCTAGTAGTGAGACCCAGAACACCCTGTAGACCCTTCCCTAAAAAATAAAAAATAAAATAAAGTAAAGACACAATACAAAATTCACTTTTTCAGGCCAGGGATATAGCTCAACAGCTAAGTGCCTGCCTGGCAAGCACAAGGTCCCTAGTTCAATCATTTAAAAAAAAAAAAAAAAATCACTTTTTCACTTATAACTAATATAATCTATATAGTCTATACAAGATTATTGTGCAGGTCAATGTGTACCCAAATACACACATACATGGTGTTTTAGCTACAATTTGTATTGTTTAAAGAATTCCGTAGTGATAATAAATATTATTTGTGATATAATTAATACTGCTGCACCAAAAAGTAAAATCCTAAGATATTCAGACATAAGAATTTTTTGTTACAGACAGTCCTAACGTAACAACCGAGCTCAGGTCCTGCAGCCAGGTCATTAACTGAAGCGGTCGCTACATGAGGACGTGACCAGCGAGCACACATTGCAGGGTTCAGAGCAGAGAAGGGGGCAGAGCGAGCTGCAGCCTGGGGACTTCGCTTCGGTTTCGCGTGCCTGCGCCTGCTTGCAGGTGATTTAATCTGCAGCTCTGTAACGGAACAGAAAACCACAGTCCAGGGGCCCGCGAGATGGTCTAAAGCGGTCTAAAGCGCCTGCTTAGGAAAGCTTAGGCAACCTCAGGGACCGCGGTTCGATTCCCGGCACCACATGCTCCCTGTCCGGCGCTCTAGCGGGGGCGCTGCTGTGAACTCACCGCACAGCGCGCCAGTGCCGGCTAGAGCAGCGCTTGGTCAATGCCCGGATGCCCAGAAGCGACAGGGAGCACAGGGGGCCTGGGGCGGGGCTGCCCAGCATGTTTGTGCCAGAGGCGAACCAAGCTCTCTTGATGGACTCAAGAACAAGCCCCGCTCAGGCGTTAACGCTCCTCCAGAACGGAGCCCACCCGTGAGTCGTGGGCTTCCTGCACCCCACGGTACGGTCAGCAGATCTCACAGCGCCGCGCTGCCCAGGAAGCCAGTGTGAGGCCTCGCCGCGCTCACGGCCCTGATGCCAGGTCAAGGGCCGCAGGCAGCCCGCGCACCGAGCCCTAAGTTGCACGGTCGTGAGGCAGGTGGCGTGAAGCAAGGACCATCTGCTCTGGACTGGGGCTAGAGCTCCGCGGCTGGGCACCTGCACGGCTCGGCCAAGGCCAGTGTCCGCCAGGGAGGGAAAGGAAAGGAGGGCAGGTGGGCACTGCCGACCAGCAGTGCTCCGAGGGGGACAGGTGAGGCAGGGCAGCCCTGTTGGGTTCTCGAAACTTCAACAGGATATTCTGCAATGGTGAATGCTCCGCGTATGCTTGCTGGGCTGCTCCAATGGGCCAGGGACTAGAAGCTCTGGGATTGATGGAGCCTAGGACCCAGGCTGCCTGTCTCTGGCAGCACTGGAGAGCGTTCTGCCGGGCCAGCCCCAGGATCTCCCGGGTCCACGTTGGCCAGCCCACAAGGTCACACCTATGGCCCTATTGGGCACAGTTTCCCATGAGCAGTGGTACAAGGCCCTGTCGGCTGTCACTCCTGCGTCCAGGGGAAAAGGAGATTTGATTCTCTGGGAAGGCTGCCATCTTACTTAGGGACAAGGCTGGGGCAGAGGAACCAGGCAGTGGACGCACAGGCGCACCTTTTAGGCTGGCTGGCGGGGGTGGGGGGGATCGCAAGTGTTTTCTCTCTGGTCTGCGACTGCCAGCACCATGCAGCGCTTGCCACAGGCTGCATGTGACACAGCATTTGTTCCTCAACTCTCCCGGCCCTAGAGAGGATGCAGGCGAGGTTCAGGGGGACGTTGCATGCCATGCAGTGAAGTCCCACGCCTTGGGAGGCATGTGGGGTTTCCTGAGCTCCTTCATATAGGCAGGGGCGGGATCGTGGGTTGGGGGAGCTCCCTCTGCAGTCTGAATTAGCCATGAGGTGCCTGCTGTCTTCATTTCACTCTCCCATACCAGAGACCGAGAACAGAGAGGGCCCCATGCTGCAAGAGGGGAACTGGCAGCCAAGCCAGGACCAACACCTTCTGCAGCATGGGTCCTCCAGGCGTGCAGCGCTGTGTCCACGGAACTGGCGTCAAGAGCCATCCGATGACAGCCGTGCACAGCAGAGCCGCCACGGAAATCTGTGGGCATCGCTATTTTTCCTTCAGATTCAAACACGCTTGCCATGGTGCTGCCGCAGGTAAGCAGGGGCCATTTTGGGAGAAGTCCTCATCTGTGTAACCAGGTGTGTTTGCAGAACACACGCGTAGGCATGTGCAGACACACATGTGCACAAGCCCCTCCCTGTCCCCCTAAATTTAGCCCTCTGCTCTGAATCCTGCACCCCAAGGATCTCAGTCTGGGGATCGGGCGGGGCACATGGCACACACATAGTCCAGGGGCACGGCAAGGGCCCTCTCCTGAGATGAGATACAGCCCCTTCCTGGGGACCTTGGGCTGGGCAGATGGAGGCGCAGACGAGCAGCCCATAGGGCACCTGCTTCCCGCCCCGGGGAGTCACGAGAATCAAAGTCGCGATCCTGAGCAAGACATTTTCTTCTTCGCGCAGCTGGTACATCTGACAGCAAGTGAAATTCAATGTCAGGGTTGTAGAAAGATGTGACACTCTTCTAGCCTGAAACCACCCACAGTTATTTCCACATTTTAAATGCCCGTGTGCCCTAAACTCCGTTGTAAACGGCGGCTCTAAGTATTTCAGCCTGGAAGAAGAACAAACCCTATCATAGAGACAGCTTCCCGCAGTGAGTCACACGCTAATGCGGCGGGCAGAGCTTTTATTTTTAATTCACGTTCCTTCTGATAAATGGCTATTTACGGCGACAAATATTCTACATCCTTCCACGGGGTCAAGAGATCACATCTTTGTTGTAGGCTGCTTTGTGATCATCTCGGGCTGACTGGTTACCTCTGAATGAGAGGTATTAAAAAAGAGTTACAGTATGTGAACTGCATAATTTTTTTAAAAAAACGGAGCCTTTGATGTTGACCAATAAAAATATTTTATTTCATGGCTAGAAGGTTATTAAAAATACTAAGACAGACAAATGTTTAAGGAGGGTGAGGGGACATTGTTAATGTACTGTCATTAAGTTGATGTTTCCTTAGAGGAGATTTTCTGTAGTATAAAAAGAGAAAGATGCACAACACACACACGCATGTGCACACACACATATGCACGCACGCGCACACGCACACGCGCGCGCGCACCAGGACCCCCCACAAAATCAACACAAGTGACTCAGCTTTGAAAGACATGTGGCCCGGGCAGGAATAGGAGTTGATTCTCACGGAAAATTCCAGGCCCTCCGGGTGGCCTCCATAAACTCAAATCTTTCTACTGAGATGTTGGCAGGGACATGAGAACATTATTATAAGAGACTAGATTTTTTTCCCTGGTGGTCCTGGGCCTTGAACCCAGGACCTTCACACACTAAGTTAGAGCTCCGTCTTTGTAAATTGTTCACTGTGAGGCAGGGTCTTGCTACATTGACAATTTCAACAGGCTTAAGCTTTGGCTCCTCCTGCCTTAGCCCCCCAGAGTGATGGGTTCACTAGGATAAAATGTATCCATCTTTACCTGCAGAGAACAAATTCCACCCTTTGAAAGTTTACATGTCCTGCTCTTGTGACCCGCCTGCCTGGGCAGCCATGACTGATTTCTGATTTTAGGAAATTTTCACCACTGTGGAAAGAAACCGCACGCTCTGCACACAGGTTGCCTACAGCACTTGTCGACCTGTTTCTGCCTCTACGGTCCAGCCCTCCTGGGTGTGCATTTCTGCTTTTTACAACGGTGTAATAATCCACTTTATGATACGCCACGTTTTCTATATTCCTCAGTCTACTGGTGAA
>PVKN010016803.1:0-17695 GCA_004027915.1 Capromys pilorides | reverse complement strand
AGTTAATTCTGTCATAGTGTAAATCAATAGGAAACTCACAGGAGGCAATCTCATTTAGGATGTTCGCTTCGGGAAGCTAGTCTTCCTGCAGTGTGGGAGCCAGACTATAGCCCAGGTACTTCTACCGTAAGTGGAAAGTTTAGCCCCAGAGGAGCAACCTGGCTAATAAAATAAATTCAGATCCCTCCAAATAAAAATGCAGATGTGCCTTAGTTTCCTCTCAGTTCAGTAGGCTGAATCCCTTAATCTACCAAATTATTATGGAAAAACCCTTATCTCTGCCTGTCAAAATCACTGTTGTCAAGGGAGTACCCTCTTGGGAGGCAGGAGCTGCTTCATAATCACTTGGATTATGTGCAGCTTGCCGTGCTGTGTCTTAGGCCGGGCCACTTACTTAAAGGAGCACAACATAGGATCTGGATGATGCCTGGTGACAGGTTGGCTCACAAGGGGCAGGACAGTGACACATACTGCCCAGATGGATTGCTGGAAAGGGACAGGGTGGGAGCACAAGCAGTCAGGATAGCCCATGAGTTCCCACCCAGGAATTTGGTGACAGGTGAATCTGGGGTTGTAAACTCTACCCGACTCAGTACACTATACCTTCTCTGTGTGCCAGGTGGCCAGGCAGGGTCAGGATGAAGGTGCTGGGTATGGCCTGTGCCCAACAGGTGTGGCATGCTCTGCTCTAGCACTGGCCAGTTCCCATCAGGGCCTGAAGCCTGTCCTGTGGGCAGGTGCACACAAGGAGCCTGTGTCCTGCTGCGGGGATGAGCCTGAAGCATTTGCCCAGGAAGATGGGCCCAGTTGGCCAGGAAAGAAAAGAGACAGGAAGCACACAGCTGATGCAGAAAAGGGAAGATCCCCAGGTTCTACGAGGGGCCCTTGCCAGGAGCCTTCTTGAGGAGGGTTGGGCCTCCCACCACGCCTCCACTCTCCCACCTCTATTAGGGTGACTCACACCTGCTGAAAGGGTGAATCATGTGGATTACGAAACCGCAGGACTCCTGCAGCTCAAGAGGACCTGGGGTAGCCATCACTGTAGATCCTGCCCCTCTGGCCTCCGGGCACCCACCACTGTCTGCCAAGCCACAGACTCACGCACGTGAAAGTTCTCGCTATCCCTGGAACAAGCCTGACCGCTCCTGGCTCTGAACGTCAGAGAAGCAGTTCCTTCTCGCTTCAGTTCCTCTGCCTTTCTGGTTTTGTTTCCCCTCCAATTTGTTTCAGGCTGTTTGCTTTCTGCCTGGGTGCAGTCGGGATGAGCGGTCCCGGGAGGGATGGGAGGAGAGACCGCAGAGGCATCCTCACCTCTCATCGCTGCTGCGTGTTCGTGGTGTGAACCTTCCCATCATTCTCTCGGGCGCTCCATGTAATTATCCACTGCATGCCAGGCTGCTGCAGGCGGCAGCGGGAGGATGATTCAACTCACTTTCCCCCTGGCTGGTCCCAGCTCAGAGGGTGCTTTGGAGAGCACACAACCTAGTGCACACCTGCCACGTGGCGGGCCCTGGGCTCATCAAAACAAACGTGCCTTGGCAGCTGACTGTAAGGCAAGAGCTGACCTCATCCTGAAAACAGCCCTACGGGGTAGGGATCACTGTGACCCCCATTTTACAACTGGAGTGCCCGCTCGGTAAGGGCCGTAGCTTGCCCAAGATCGCCGAGAGGGTGGGTGGGTGGATTGCCTGGAGATTCATCCAACACAGCCTGCCCCGCGAGGTGGGCTGCACAGGGGCTGAGTCCCTCACGCCGGGGCTTTCCAGAGAGCTTATTCCCTAGGACCCCGCATTCTTGCAAGAGGACTGTGGCCCTAGGCTGCCTGGCCTCGGGAAAGGCCACCAGCCTCGGGCGCCGCCACCAGGTGCGCGGCCCCTAGCAAAGCGAGGGCCGGACCGAGTGAGGGAAAGGACTCACCTAGGCGCCCCCGGGCAGGGCCCTCCCGGCTCTGCGCGGAACGTGCGGGCTGAGGCTGGCGCTCGGGGCAGTCCCGTGGCTCGAGGGCCCCAAAAGTCTCCTGAGAAGTTGCCCGGGGGGCGGGCGTCTCGCGAGCCGGGGCCGATCGCGAGCCCCGGCTCCGGGGCGCAGGAGCTCGAGCCCAGGGCGCCACCGGGACGCGCGGGCGGGAACGCGCCGCAGCGGCCGCCGCCGCCTCCTCCTCCTCCCTAGCTCCCGCCCGCGGCGGCGGCGGCGGCGCTTCCCCGGCGCAGAGCGGCTTTAAAAGGCGACACCCCACCCCCCGGCGCACTCGCCGCCTGGGCGCCGCGCGAGCAGCCGCTGCCATGCCTCCGCGCGCGCCACCCGCGCCCGAGCCCCGGCCACCACCGCCGCCGCCCCGGGCCGCCGCCACTGCCACCGCCGCCGCCGCCACTGCCACCGCCACCGCCACCGCCGCCGCGGGGAACGCGGGGGCCGCCGGGCTCCGGCCGCTCGCGCCGCGCGCCTGGCGCTGGCTGCTGCTGCTCGCGCTGCCCGCCGCCTGCCCCGCGCCCCGGCCGCCGCGCCCCGTCTATACCAACCACTGGGCAGTGCAAGTGCTGGGCGGCCCGGCCGCCGCCGACCGCATGGCCGCCGCGCACGGCTACCTCAACTTGGGCCAGGTGAGTGCGGCGCCCCGCGCGCCCGCCCGCCCAAACTTTCCGGCCGCCGCGGGCACACGCGAGGGGGCGCCTCACCGCCGCCGCGCCCGCCGCGTGGGAGGGGGCCCGGAACGCGCCGTCCCGCCGCCGAGGCGCGGCCGGGAGCCCGGGGTGGCGCTGGCCCCGGGCGCCGCCGCGGGGCTCCGCCTGGGAGGCGAGTGCGGCCTCGGAGGCGGGCGGGGCGCCGACACCTGCCCGGCTGCGCGGGAGCGGGAGCCGGAGCCGCCCGGGCGGCCGGCCGCGCTCTGCCACCGGTGCCGCCCTCGGTATGCGCCGAGCGCACCACAGCCTTGGAGCCTCGGGCGCCGTGCCCGCCCTGCTGCCCTCCTCGACGGGTGGGCGACGCGAGGCCGTGGCCGCATGCCCACGCCAGGGCTGCAGCTTCGGTGGGGTGGCAGAGCGTGGCCTGCAGTCTCCGGGTTTCGCATTTTCTTGGGGTCCACGGCTCCCCAGAGGCAGGGTGCCCGGGTGCTCGCGCCTGGCAGCTGGATCTGGATCCGGTCCCGGAGATTATTAGGATAGTGCGTGACCCGAAGCCGCGCCCCCTAGGCGCGCAGGGAAGTTGCTGGGTGTCTGCCTTGAATGGCAGCTGTCTGTGGGTGGCTGGGTGATCTTGGGCGAGTCATTAACCTGCTGACTCAGTCGCCTGCGCGTTTGGTGTTACTGCTACCCCGTGTTGTTGCTGGGGCGGCCCAATGATGTATGGAAAAACAAAGCGCTGGTCGGGGAGGTGGAGAAAGGTCCTCCTTCGCTGTGTCCTTGACTGTCACGCAAGAGTCCGAGCCTTGATGTGGAAGGCAGCGTGGCTCCAAAGGACTGCGCGGGTGGGGGTGGGGCGGGTGCGTCTTTCTCGAAACTCTGCGGAGGGTGGTCCGCTGGGTTGACTCCAACGCATGGCAGTGCCAGGGCCTCAGTTCAACGGAGCATGCGGTCCCACAGAGGAGACCTCGGCGCACTTGAGAAATCCACAGGCGGCATCCTGGAGGATCCAGGAAGCACCGCCTGGTGACTCCAAGCCGAGTGCCAGGGAGCATTAAATTTAGCTGGGGTGGTCATCACCCGTGACAGAAGCTAGGAGAGGGGAGTGGGCCCTGGCCTAAGGGACATTTCCTCTGCGTTCCTAGTGCACGTCGCGCTGCCCACGGGAGCTTCCTTGGAAGGGCAGGCTCTACCTTAGGAAGTCAGTTTCACCGGGTGGTCAGAGTTTATCTGAAAGAACACAATATTTTCTGCCCTTTGAAGTCAATGTCATGAGACAGGTCAGAGTGTATCTGAAAGAACACAATCATGGGTTTTGTGTATCTTTAAAAAAAAAAAGAAACTGGGCTACTACAGTCTTCTCACTTGCCCTGAGATTTAGGGTTCTGCTTTTGGGCAACAATAAGTTCCTCTGTGTGGCTTCCAAACCTCCGTGGCTGATGGGCCTAGTGAAGAAGGTGCTCTTGGGGTTTGCTCGGGGGCCCCGACTTCTGCCACACTTGGCTGCCCTGCTCAGGTCGCCCGTCCGTTTGTCTTGAGCTCTAAGTGACTATTCAACTGCCAGGTAAAGAACAGCGGCCTGGACTGGGGAGTCCTGAAGCCAGCAGAGGGGGGCTTAAGTTCTGCTGGGAGCCATTGAACGCTGCAAGAGAGCCAGACCGGCATTAAACCCTCTGGAAGTTTCTGTCCCTGGGAATAAAAAGGCCCTGGCCCTGGACTAGTGTAGCCCGCCGATCAACTGTCAGATTCACCAAGCACCTGAAGAAGCAAGGCTGCTTTCTGGGCTGTGACTCTGCAGGAGAGGGCTCCCCTGCTTACATCCCCTCTAAGCAGGACGTTCTGGGGTGTCCCTGAGGGGCTCCTCAGCTCTGCACATGAAGGCAGGTGAACCCCACTCAGCCTGGGCACCTAGCTTGGGAGGCGTGGTGCTGGCAGGGAGACCCAGTGAAATGCTTCCAAAAGTGAGGGGTTGTTTGGTCGGGGGACAGGAGCCATCTCCAAGACTGGGTGCGATTACTCAACAGGGGCCTATTACTCTTGACTCCCAAACCAGCTTTTGTCTCTCAGAGTGTCAGTGTGCTGCTGATGTGGAAAGGCCTGGGGCTTCCCAACCTCTACCCACTCAATCAGAACTCTTTAAAAACCTTATTGCCTTTTGTAACCAGGAGAATCTGTGACTCATAAATAAGATGTAGATGTTATTAGCTTTGATTTATAGATGAGTAGACGGGGAAGCTGGGCAGGCAGGCTGTTTGTGTTCACACGGTAAGCGGGTGTCACCTCTGACAATTACACTCCTGCTCTTTGTCTCTCACTGTATCCTCTGGCCTGAGATCGCCTTTTGTGTCTCCGTCCAAATCCTTAATGGGCCAATTAGTGCTGCGCACTGTACCTGCCTGAGTCACAGCCCTGGCTCTCGCATCTGGTGATTCTAGCTGCGCCTTAGGTTCTTGTTTGATTGGATTACTTTCATCCATGCCGCTGGTGACGCAGTACAATTTATTTAACCTGGTCCAAAGTTAATTTAGAAGTAGCTGCTCACCTTTCTTCAATCACGGATCCTTTTCAGAGTCTCATGGAGACCCCGGTCCTTTCTATTAAAAAACCCACCTTATCAGGAGCAAAACAGGGTGTCTCCTTCAAGCTCTGCAAGTCTTCAATCCAGGTAACGCGACAAGATAAAATAATAAAAGCGGAGAAGAGTCCGATGTCATTACTAACAGATGGCATAACTAGCTAGATGACTGACTCAGGAGGGCCAGAAGTTCCCTACTCAAACTAATATGCGAGAGTGAGCCGCTCCCTCAGCACTAGCCGCCTGTCCAGCAGCAACATCTGAGAAGACCCAAGAAGTTCTGACTCATCTCAGCAGTAAAGCTAAAAGGTAAACATTTACAGAGCAGCTCATCACATGTTTTAAAGGTGCTGAGGATCCATCCCAGGGCCTTACATGTGCCAGGCAAGTGCTCTACCGCTGAGCTACCTCCCCAGCCCCTGAAGATTTCACATTTAAAGGGAGATTGAAATGAAGCAAACGAATAAATGGGAAGGTACATCATCTGTGCACTGCATATCATAGTAACCTCTAAGTTAATCTGTTAACTCAACATAATCCTGTTTAATTCCTGACAGGATTATATAGGAAATATGAAACCCACAAATACATTCTAGAGTTTGTATGGAGGAGTAAGGCTGAGGAATACTTCAGACAAGGATAAGAAAGCAGAACAAGGAGGGGGGTTTCGATGATCACAGTGTGGCGATGGCTTAGTCACAGTCCAGCCCCTCTGTGGAAGAACTGAGGCTCAAGCAAGTGGGGGCCGGCTTATGAGCAGACAGTGGTACATGAATGAGGAAGATGGGCCTTTTGTTTAATAAATAGTTCTGGAAAAACCAACTCTACATGGAAAAAGATTCTCTCCTCCTGGCATAAGACATTCCAGGTAGGGTGAAAGACCCGGCTGTACATGAAACTTTATTTTAAAAAAAGTACAGCAGTATACTTTCATGACATGGAAGAGGAAAGGATTTCTTCAACAGAGTGCAGAAAAGAAACTAATAGAAAAAGGAAGAGATCGATACATTGAAATCATGGCTAGGCCTGGTGGCCCATACCTCTAATCCCAGGACTTTGGAGGTTGAGACAACAGGATCACCTTGAGTTCGTGGTCATCCTGAGCTACATAGTGAATTCAAGGCTAGGCTGAACTACTTGATAGGACCCTGTCTCAAAAAAAAAAAAAAAAAATGGTAAAGAAAGCAGTATAATAACTTCTAGACACATGGTGTATGCCTGTAATCCCAGCATTCTGGGAGGCAGAGGCAGGACAATTTCAAGTTCAGTCCTATCCTGGGTAACATAGCAACTTAGTGTCTCAAAAGTAAATATATGCATACATAAAGTTTTAAAAAGAAAGGGGAAGGGGCAAGGATGTGGCTCAGTGTGAAAAATCTAGGTTTAGCCCTTAGCACTATAAAAACCAACTTGCACAAAGGAAGTGACTGCTTTTCCTAGTTTATTACTTGTTGTTTAATTGTGTTAGCAGGCAAAGGCATCCCAGCTAGAAAAAGATGTTGTAACATGTAACAAACAGGTTAGTACATAGGTTATTTTAAAAACCATAAATCAGTGAGAAAGAGATAAATGCCAAGCAGAGAAATGAAGATGTGTAGGAGTACGGGATTCAAACAAGGAACCCAAAGTGGCCAATTAAACAGAAGAGGTGCCTGGCCCCTCCAGGAGGTGACACAAGATCCCACTTCATGCCCATCAGATTGGCAGGTGCCGGGAGGTTAGTGCCTCGAGTTGGCAAGGAGGGAGATAGAGTAGGACGTGATACTCACTGCTGCTGGTGGAAACCAGCGTCCATGCTCCGGGGTGATCTGGTGATTCGGTGGGCGCATGTTATACCACGTCTGTGTCTAGGCCTGTCCTGGAGAACCTCTTACACGTGTGTGCGAGGAAGCTTGAAAATTTATGTATTTCTTTGCTAATTAGATCAGTGGATTTTAAAAAAACTCAGGGACTACGGAGCCCTCCCACCCTCACAGTCCAGGCGACATTGTATGTGTTTGCAGTACATAAACTATCACGCGCATCGTGTGGAGTTGGGGCATGGACGTAACACGTTTTAATTTTCTTTCTTTCCCTCCCTGTTTATCCCACCTGTTCCCTGCAGCTCCTCTTCCTTTTCCCACTGGCGACAGCTCTACATCCATGTCTTTCTTTCACTCTCTTTTTTGTGCCTTTCCTTCCCTTCGTCCCCCTTTTCCTCCATCTCTTGTTCTTCCTCCTATTTGAAAAACACCTCCTTGCCTCCTGTTACCTACTTTTATTTTGCTCTTTATTTATAGTTTGGGTTTCCCAAAGGAGAAAATGTGTCATATTTGAGCTTGTGCATGTGGTTTGCTGTACCTAATGTGAGGGTCTTGAGGTGGTCCATCGACCTACAGAAGCCTCAAGTTTATGGCGGAGTCGTGCTTCACCCATGTGTGAAGACCGCCTCTTCATCCACTCACAGGCAGATGGGCCTTGGGGTTTTTTTCGAGGTTTAGCTACTGTGAACCGTGCTGCTATGAACTCGAGTACGCGGGGTCACTGTAGTGTGATGTCTTTATCTCTTTCAGGGGACATTTAGGAGAGGAAGAGCTGGATCAAATGGAATTTCTAGCTTGAATTTTTTGAGGAATCTCCACACTGATTTCCGTAGTGGTTGTACTAGTTTACATTTCCACCAGTAATATAGAAAGTCTCGTTTATTTTCCCCCACAGCCCATTAGCAGTTATTATTTGACTTTCTTCTTCTTCTTCTTCTTCTTCTTCTTCTTCTTTTTTTTTTTTTTTTTTTTTATGTTATGGCCCGCTCAGCCTGCGCTGGGGGTGGGGCTGGTGCAGCATGTGGTGCCCGGGATCGAACCACCGTCCCTGCTGTTGTCTAAGCTTGCCTAAGCAAGTGCTTTAGACCACTGAGCCATTTCGCCGGCCCTATTATTTGACTTCTTGATGATAGCCATTCTTTCTGAAATAAGAGAGTACTGCGGTGTTGTTTGAATTTGCATTTTGTAATGCCCAGCGATGTTGAACATTATTTCATGTGTTTACTGGCCATATATACTTCTTCTGAGAAGTGTCTGTTCAGTACAGCTCTCTTCTTTTTACTGGGTCTTTTATTTGGGGGGGGAGGTCTAACTCTTTGTAGTCCTTTATGCATTCTGAATGTCATTCTTCTGTCTGAGGAACAACTGGCAGAAGTTTTTCCTGTTCTGTAGATTGTCTCTGCACTCTGTTGGTGGTTGCTTCCTCTGCTCTGGAAAAGCTTTTTAATATGCTAAGATCCCATTGGTTGACTCTTGGTCTCATGCCTTGTGGAGTTGGGGTTCTTTTCGGAAATGCCCTGCCGATGCCCATGTCTTTGGAAATCTTCCAGCAGATTTAGTGTTTCTATTGTAACATTTAGATCCTCGGTCCATTTCGATTCATTCATTTAGAGCCTTCTGTTGGAACTTTGGGGATCTCCTAAGTAGAGGATCATGTCATTTGCCAGTAATGACACTTGATCTTCCTCCTTTGCCTTGCGCTTCCCTTTTATGTGGTATCAGAGATTGAAGCCGCGGCCGTGGCCCTGAGCTATATCCCCAGTCTCCTGCCCCCTTCCCTTCTTAATGTTTTAAAATTAAGACTGTACTAATTTGTCCAGGCTTAACTTGAACTTGTGATCCTCCTGGCTCAGCCTCCTAAGTAGCAGGAATTACAGTCAGGACCCACCACATCTGGCTAAGGCATTTTTTTTAAAATGAAGGGAAAAATAACTTAAATATCCATTAATGGAAGACTGGACGAATAAATCAAAATAGTCCCACCATGGAACACTATAGAGTGACTATAAATGAATAAACCAAGATTCTAACTGCATCGATAAATCTCAAAAATACCATTAAAAAGGGAAGTTGCAGATGTACACTGTGATGGTGTTTATGTAAATTTTGAAAAACACCCAAAGCGTTACTGTGTTGTGTAAAGATGCTTATAGCTGTGGTAGAAGCTTGTACGCATAGGCTGTGGGAATTCCCATCAAATGCTGGCTGAAAATCACTTCTAAAAAGAGGAAGGGGGGCCGATGAGATAGCTCAGTGGTCTAAATCGCCTGCTTAGGCAAGTTTAGGCAACCTCAGCACCACATGCTGCGCCAACCCCAACCCCAAGGCAGGCTGAGCCAGCCATAATATAAATAAATAAAGTTTAAGAAAGAGGAGGGGAATGCAACTGAGGAGCGGAGTGATAAACTTCACCTGCAGTGTTTGTGTTCCTAACATATACGTAGTTATCCCCTGTGTCTGCTGGTTCCATGGCCTTGGACTTAGCCAGCTCTGGATCAAAACTTTTCAGGGAAAAAAATGGGTTATATCCATACCAAACATAAACAGATGCTTTTCCTTGCCTTTATTCTCTAAATACTGCAGTGGAAGGACTATGGACCTAGTCCTTGTGTTGCCCTAGGTATGCAAGACATCTAGAGACTGTTTCAAGTAGACCTGAGGGTGTGTAGGTTCTAGGCCAGTACTATAGCATCATCCTTGAGGAGTGTGACTTTGGTATCTGAGAGGGGCATGGCACCAATACCCTGTGGATAGTAAGGAGTGGCTGTGTACAAATATGAATATACGTGGGTTATATCCAACATGGTGTTTCGGCTTTACAGTTTTTCTTTGTATCAGAATTCACTGTGTGTGGCAACGTGTCTGTGTGCACACACCTGTGCATATCTACGTACATATGTGTAAGTGTGTATAGTTGTACACATATGCACGGGCATATGAGAAGCGTGCATCAGACACTGCTGTGGCACTCCTGCACCCCCGACATGCATCTGTGAATACACAGGTGGCTCTGAGCCCCAGTTAAGAAGCCGCTACGTAGACCTGCTGGGCTGGCTGGCCCATTTGCCAAGGAAATGATGACCCACGGGAACAGAGTGCTAGCTGCAAATTTCACGGCTGCTTGAGCAGGGCTTCCAAGGCCCCAGCTCCTCACCATCACCTTTTCTCTCTAACATGCTTCCTCCTCCAATGCCTGGCTTGGCAGTCGGGGCCTCTCTCTAACCCCTGGGCATGTTTATCTTTGACACTGGTGACTTGGAGAAGAGTCCAGCTGTTCACGTGACGGAGATGCTTGAAGTCGCTCTGCACACGGCCCCGGCGCGCAGCACCCATTGCTTTCGGAAGCGAGGTTTATTCGAAGGGTAGCACTCAGACCCTGTATTTCCCTTTGCATTTTGGCTTTGCCCAGGGTATTGAGCTAATTTGTTGTTTCTGAGTCTTAACATAAAAGGGCAGGCTGGCTGCCAGGGCTGTAAAAGATCCAAGAGCCATTAAGGCATTTTGAACTTGCCTTAAATAGTTTTACTTAAAATAGGTACTGAGCAGGATGTACCTGGCCCAGAATTGCAGGTAGGCCCTAGGAATTCATTTGTCAGTGAAGGAAAATTGCCATGCAGACAGCTTATGCTCATAACAAAGAACCAGTTGAAGCCTTAACCAGGTATGAAAATTATGCATCAGAACTCCTCCCAGCCAGAGTGTAAGGGGCTTGGTAGGGGAAAGGGGAGACCAGAATAGCACTCACCCGTGCCCTAGTTCCTGAGGTTGGCTTTTGGTCTGAGACTGTTCTGGTGTTATGCTCTGACCCAAGAGGCATGTGTACAGCTGGCCTCACAGAGGGCCTGAAAGTGAACTTGAGCACTCCAGCAAGGGTAGGATTCTGAAGCATCTTTTCGCCCTGTCTCCGTTACTTTTCTCTCATTGCTGGGACAAAATATCCAGCACCCAAGATGAAGGAAGGAAAGGTTTATTTAGCTCACAGTTTGTGGAGGTTTCAGTCCATGCTCAGCCGGCTCTGAGGCAGAGCGGCACATGGCAGAGGGTAGCAGCTCGTGGCATTGGCCTCACTCCCCTTCTTCCACTGCGTGCAGATTCCCCGCCCCAGGGCAGGTGTGGCACACACACCCATAATCCCTGCATTGGATCATGAATTAATCCCAAATTCTAGAAGCCGCCCCAAAGACTGCATGAGGCTTTGTAGGGACACCTAGACACAAACCCTTTACTCAGTGGTCACAGATTTAAGCAGACAGGGTTTGAATTGTGTGAATTGCCCTGCTGCATCGTCAGGGCTGGGCTAATTACAGTGTGTGGAAGCAGTGGGGGCCCCGAAGGCAGTGTCCAAACGCAGACCGAGAGCCAGGCCTGAGCAGATGGCCTGCTGACCCATCTTCTGGAATGGTCTGGGTTTCTCTAGGCAGAAACCAAAGGAACCTGGAAACACCCAGAACACTGCCAGACCTTGCACCTGGGCCAGCCAGTATCCAGCCCCTCCCTGCCGTTCTGAGAGCATCCTGCACTCTTCTGAGTCTCTAAACCTCTTGATAGATTCGCCATCTAGAAGGTGATTTTTTAGATCCTCTCCACATCCTCATTCTGGTGTCCTGCACACATTGTCCTGAATCCTTGTCCCCAGTGCCCGCTGCTCTCCTGGCTCTTGGGACATCTTGGCACTGGCACTGACAGGAAGCCCTGGTGTGTGATTGCTCCCACAGGTGTCTCTGGTGTTGGGTTCTCTTGCCCGGACAGCCTCACACCACCCCAGCAGAGAGTGGCACCTGCTCATTAAATGGTGCTTAACGAGGCCTTCCGTCATCCACCTTGCTTCTAATGAGTTGGTGGTTGACAGACAGAGTCACACCCTTTGACTCGCCCTCCACCTTTATCACCTTTGACAGGAGGACCTTGTTCCTGATTCTTGGTCAGGGTAAGCCTTTCCAAGACAGAATGGAGCAAAGAGGTGGCAGAGGAGCCCACCTGGGTCTCACCAGCCACACGTTCTCCACCCCTCTGCCTGGCACACAAGCTCACCCACTCGGAGAGAATGCTGCCCGTTGTGTTGGTGTTGTGCTTTGTTCGGGGGAGCCTGGCTCTCATCAGCATTGAAGCCTAACATCTCTCCATACTGAATAGAAAAAATAAGCCCACCCCTTTCTGGTCCTCCTAGAATGCCATGCTCAAGTCCCTCTGGCTACATATTACCAGCTAGACTCACCACCCTTTGCCACATACCACCTCCCCATGTGGGTTTCTGTCTATAGAAAGAGACTACCTTCTACCCTGCACCCTTGCTTCTGCCTGCTCTTGGGTTCCCATCCCATCTATGGCCAATCCTCTCTCATTTCCTTCCTGACAGGCTCCAAGGCTCCAGCTTCAGCCTCCCCCTGCCCAGTGCAGGCTGAGACCCCTTGCCTCCCACCTACCTGCACTGCTGCAGGACCTCTGCCCCACCCACTGCCCGCTACCCCAGCCCCAGCCCCAGCCCCAGCTGCAGCTCCTGGCACCCAGTAGGCTTTTTGGGCTGCCCTTTCTCTCTGGAACATTCTCCCCGTCCTCCTGGGCAGCCCTCATCTTTCTGGCTCAGCTGCTCGTAAGCTCCATGGTGAACCTGCGCAGCCCAGCAGAACGCCCTCTGCCTGGCTCCCAGGTACCCATCACCCTTTGTTTCTAGCCCGCTGGCTCGTCTGTGCCTCCCACTGGACACTGGGCTTCCTGGGTGAAGCAGGGTGAAGTCAGTCCTCTGGATGTTTTCTAAGATCAATTCCAATTTTATCACCGCCTGGGTGGCTTAGAGGGCGCAGCAGGGCAGCCTGTGGCCAAGGATCGTGCATTCGATTGTTCATTGAGCTCCTTGTGTGCGGTCTGTTAGTCATGAGCCCTTGCGAAGCAGCACAGTCTGGCTGCTGCACTTCTGCGTGAGTGACTGGCCTTCCTCGCCCACTTTTTTATCTTGGCCCAGTGATGGCAAACCTTTTGGAGCTTGCAGGGATAACGGTCTGCTGTGACACACACGCGTGCCCTAGGTTTGCCACCACTGCGATCGCTTGTGGTGAGGACTTGCTCCTGGTCAGCCCGGTACTTCCCTGTGTCCTGGATCCCATCGTGTAGACCTCAGACCTCCCGGGTCTCATCCTGCCATCACCTCCTAGATCTTCCTGATGACCTAGCGCCTCGGCCCTGTGAGGCTTTTGAAGACCTGGCGGCAGGCACAAGGCCTCCTGTCCAGGCCTGCGGGGAACGGGGCTGAATAGCCATCAGCTGTCAGGAGCTTCACATTCTGTGGGATGGGATTGGCAGCCTCAGGTTCCCATGGTAACCAGCCCATCAATGCCCTCAGTGTCGAGATGGTGGCACCGCAGAGAGGAAGAAATGGTCTCATTGTCTCCCCATTGACTGCTTGGGTACAAACAAGCTGCGCCCCACAGGGCCCTGAAGCCCAGCCAGACGTGGGCCTCTGCAAGGCTACGCGTTCTGTGCACGGAACCCCTTGCTGAGTTGGACAGGAAGAGGCCGCCAGGGTTACTTCTCAGGCCCTCCTTGGGCCTCCTGAATGGCTGCCGCTGTCCGGCATCAAGCACTCAGAGTCCTTGTGGAGTAAAGCCATTTCTCAGTGAGAAGAAGTGGCCCAAAGGGACGGGATCCCTGGCTCTCAGAATGATCAGCCGGCCCATGCCTACCACAGGCTTGAAAAAGTCAGCATCTGATGAAAGGAACCCCGCAAAGTGCCCAGCTTACCCGGATGATCTTTGCCAGACTTTCTCTCGATGAAGGGTCGGGGCAGACAGTGGCCCCTTGTTATCTAAGAGTGCACTCTCTGGGCTCCAGGCCTGTTGGCTTTGTAGAAGGTGCCTCAGAAGTCCCTCACGTATGCTGTGGTGTTTGCCCCTTCACTGTCCTGGTCCTCCAGCTTGGGAAGCACACATCGCGCTGTGTTTGCCCCTTTCCCTGTGTCCGCGTCCACCACCTCCCTTCCATCCCATTTCCCACAGCACTAACCTGAAGGTGCATCAGAGCCACCAACCGCACCGTCCTTCCACTGCTTAAAAACCAGAAGCGACTCCTTTACAGCGAACCTCCGTCCTCAGCCCCAAGCCCTTCGTGTTACCACCTGCTCCGGCAGTGTGAGATTTTTAGTGCTTTGGAAACTTGCTGAGCGCTTTTCCTTCCTTTGGCATCCGCTATTTGTTGTACCCATTCCCCCTGTTTTCTATCTGGAGGACCTGACTGTTCTTCAGGTTCACTACAGTGGTGTTTCTCGACCTGTGCGCTTCGCTCCCCGAGCTCCCTGGAGGGGCTTGGGGGACGATCTGGGGTGTCTGTCTCTCCACTAGACTGCAGTGTCCTCCCCTTACTTGTTTTTGTTCCCTCCATCCCTACCACAATCCCTAGCACTCAGAAGCTTTGATGGCCATGAAACCTTCAGAGAATTTTATACGAGGACCTCTGATATTTTAATTCCGGTCACCAAAGGGGAATGACCCTCAGAGCACAAATAAGGGAGAAATGCTGATTTTGTTACCTCTTCTCATGCTGGGCTCCAGGAGGTTTATGAGTGGCAAAATAGTTGTGATTTTTTAAAAAATGTATTTGGTACAGAGTCTCACTATGCAGCTCAGACTCGTAGTGATCCTCCTGTGTTCAGGCTTCCCAGCTGTGGGATTACAAGTGTGCGCCGCCACGCCTGGACTTGGGGGCGGGCTCAGTGCGCCCAGGTGTAGGGCTGGCGCAGCATGCAGTGCTGGGGATTGAACCCCTATGATTATTTTTTTTTTAATAGTCAGGTATCGAGAGACTTTCTCATCCCAGGACGTCTCTTGGTGTCTTGTTGCTGGGCTGCATGATTCCAGGTCTTGGGTCTTCCTGAGTGATTTAGAGTCCTATAGGGCTTTGCACATCAAAGCCGGGGCATGTTGTCCTCGGTCATCTGTGCCACACAGCCCCTCCAGGGGAGGATTGGCGGATCTGGCAGAACCCAGAAACCTACCCTAGTGCATGTACTCAGAAGTAAGGGGTGAACACCTTGTTCCTAGACCAGGAAGAAAGGACATTCAGAACAGAACCAGAGGAGAAGACTCGGAAAGCCCTGGAGGCAGGTGGAGTGGACACACAGAGAGAGGCAGGGAAGACTGAGAAAGGACTGAGAAAAAGAGGCTGGATCCCTGCACAGGGTTTCAATGGGAGTCTTCCCTGTGGAAGGCTTAGTTTATGAAGCAGCAACCCTGGCCCTGGCTATGTGCACCCTCCCTGCCCTGAGGTGGGACTGTATTCATTAGAATGGCCGCTGAGTCTGTGAATTCCAGTCTTCCCACCATGGCTACCCCCTGCCAGCCCTGACATGGTTCTTACCATCCACCAAATGCTGCTGATGAACCCCCAGAGTCCTAGTATGGTATCTATCCCATTGCACAGATGAGCAAACTGAGGTGCAGGGAGTTTGTATAATGTACTACATCGTAGTAAACACCGGCATAGGCATGTGGACAGGTGGCCTTGCTCAAGACAGTGCCTGTTTGCTGTTAGGAAAGGCTGCAAAGAGAGATGGCATATGGGCCAACCTGGAGCTTGGAGTTTCAAACCAGCTCTGGTGGAGCAGGTAGTCCAGGAAGGTGGGAGGTGCCTCTATGTTCCTGCTAGTGTGAAGGTGGCTGTCTTGGGGACCTTATCTGGCCTCTGGCCTGGATCTCACTCAAAGGCTGAGCTATGCAGAAATGGAGGCAGGACAGCATTGTGCATGTGTGTGTGCGTATGTGCATGTGTGTGTGTGTGTGTGTGTGCCCACGTGCATGCTGCGGGTGGAACCAAAGGCTTTCCCCATGCTAGCCAATGCTCTGCCATGAGCCTCCAGCCCCAGGCTTACACCAGAATTCCTATCCCTGGATCTGGGTATCCATAGCCCACCAGAGCCTGCGTTTCTCACCCACTGGGATAACAGAGGACCCTGTGGAGCTGAACCTCAGAGCAAGAGGAATCCAAAGGAAAGAGGAGGCCTAATGAGGACCCTGGCTGCACAGGGGGTGGCATGGCAGAGTCCGGCTTTCACAGCATAATGCAGAAGGAATGCATGCATGCAGAAAACGTTGGAAAGAGAAAAGAGCAAGGAAAACTATAAAACTCACTTGTAACTCTGCTACTCAGATAATCATTGTTAGCATTTGGACCGCATCTTTTTATAACTCTGTGTGTGTGTGTGTGTGTGTGTGTGTGTGCGCGTGTGTGTGTACACGTGTGCACTCATATATATATGCTTGCATGCACACATATATTGGTGTCTTAAACACACGATTGCACAGTTTCATAACTTGTCTCTCCCAAGTCAATAACCATCCTATGGCGTAATGCTTAATGGCCACCCTGCGTGCCATTGCATGCGTGGCTCGTCATTTGCCTAATCTTTTCCTGCTATTTAGGTCAGTGGATTCTTCTTGCGTTCTTGGGGAGGTGGATGCTGGTGCTGCTGGTCTGGACTGTCAGGACCGTGTGGGAGGAGGCGCCCTCGCTGGCCGGTCCCCACGCATGTGCCCTGCACCCCTGATGGCAGCTTCCTTTCTCATCTTTGTGTCTTCCCACTGCATGTCACTGCATGTGTGGAGGGCCCATGATTTGGTGGCATTTATTCCATTCAATTCATAGAGATTTTATGGGGAATCTTTTATATAAAAATTACATGTGTTATAGAATGCTCCCACCATGTATGAGTTCAAACAGATGTATAAAGAGATTCGGGAAAAATCCCAGCTTCCCCTTTCCTCTTTCCCTCCTCTTCCTCCAGAGGTATCGACTGTCCACACTTCAGTGTCTTAAAAGATGTATCTATATGCACATGATGTAATGACGATTTTATTTATTTTTCCATAAATTGGATGGAAGGAAGCATGTTCTTGGGCCTAGCTTTTCCCACCCATGATGGAGCTCTTTCCTTGCTGGCACATGGAGCTCTAGTTCATTCTTTCTAAACAGTTTTAAATAGTCCTATGATATTTTTTAATGGACATAATGTCCCTCCACATACTGTCTACCAGTGTGTGTCCGTTTCAGTTGTCTCCAGTGGTTGCGTGCACCAACCGTGTCGCAGAAGGCACCCTGAAAAAAGTGCCAGGGACAAATTTGAACAAGTTGGGAAACTTCTGCCTCCAAGCGTCTATGCATATTATAGTGCGTTAGGACTGAGGGCGGCTCTCCAGGGGGTGACAGTGGACACTGTCCTTACAAGCCTCTGCCAAGGTGGAGGTCCCCCAGGATGAGTAGAGATGATCAACGGTTGTACTTGCCAATTCTTGCACATAAGAGTGCTCTAATTTTTTTCCGACTACTGCTGAAGTTCAGCGCCTCTTCGTGCATTTCCCAGCCACTCTCAGTCTTCTCCGAGGAGCTTATTTATATTCTTCGCCCAATTTCTCAGTTGAATTGTCTTTTATCTCAGCGATTAGTGAGTACTCTCTCCTGACCGTGGCTACCAACCCCTTGCGTTTAAGTACAGTGCAGGTGTTTCTTCTGTCTGTCACTTTTCTATGAACCTTGTTCACAAGGTTTGTTTGCTTGTTGCTTGTCTTTTGAGGTGAAATCTGTAGCCCTGCTTGTGTGCAAGGCTTTAGGGTGTCACTTTGTATAATTCAAAGGTGAGTAAGGCAGGACCCCCGTCTGCAGCAGACGCGATGCAGTGTAGAGATACAATGCACAAAGTCTTTAGGCTGATGGGGGGG
>PVKN010016802.1:0-17682 GCA_004027915.1 Capromys pilorides | reverse complement strand
TCAGTGGTCTAAAGCGCCTGCTTAGGAGGGCTCAGGCAACTGCGGGGACTGCAGTTCGATCCCCGGCACCACATGCTGCGCCAGCGCCACCACCAGGGCAGGCTGAGCCAGCCACAAAATGAATAAATAAAGAAACAAACAAACACAACAAGCAAACAAATAAATAAATAAATAAAATTAAAAAAAAAAAAAAAAAGATATGTGGTAACAGCAAAAGTCTCACAGTCACACAGAGGTAGTAATACAACATTTTCTCAAGTTGCGTTCTGTAGGAATCTGGAATTCGGCATTTAGTTGCTGTACTTATGTCTTGTATTGAAATTATACTAAAATAAAGACCTGTATATCTTATCATTTGTATTTGACAGAGTGGGAAGATTTTCCTTTTTCCCAGCACTGGCGTTTGAACCCAGGGCCTTCACATGGAGCTATATCCTCACCCTTTTTATTGTTCTGTACTTTGAGACACCCCCCCATCTATGTCTCTGCCTCTGTACCTCTATTTGTATAGTACTGGGAATTGAACCTAGACCTGTTTTATTTTTTGAGGCAGGATCTCAAGTATGTGACTGACTACACAGACTGGGCCTGAATTGCAGATCCTCCTGCCTCAGCTTGCTGGAATATTGGGATTATAGTACCTAGCTAAGATTTAGTTAATGTTTTTTCTTTACATTTTTATTTGTTTATTTGTTTATTTATTTATTTATTTTATGGCTGGCTCAGCCTGCCCTGGGGCTGGAGGGCTGGCGCAGCATGTGGTGCTGGGGATCGAACCGCAGTCCCTGCAGTTGCCTAAGGTTTCCTAAACAGGCGCTTTAGACCACTGAACCATCTCCCGGGCCCAGATTTAGTTAATTTTTATCCAAGAGAGTAGAAATGTATTAGGGTTTTTTTGTTTGTTTGGTGTGTGTGGGTGGGTACTGGGAATCAAATTCATGACCTTGCGTTTGCCTACAAGCACTGAGCTGTATCCTCAGCCTTTCAAGCCGTGTGTGTGTGTGTGTGTGTGTGTGTGTGTGTGTGTGTGTGTATGCTTCTACTCAGCTTGGACTCATAGTGATCCTCCTAATTTGTGCCTGCCTAGTGCTAGGATTACAGGCATGCGCCACCATGCCTGGACTCCACCACAGGTTCAGCGTGAGCAGGGGGTGGGACCAGCATGGCATGCAATGCTGGGGATCAAACCTTGGCCCCTGTGCTTACCTGAGCAAGCACTTAGTCCCCTGAACTATATCACCAGCCCTTCAAGTTGTTTTACGAATAAGAAACAGAAGTTGGGTGTGGTGGTGCATGCCTATAATCTTAGCACTTGGGAGGCTGAGGCAGGAGGAGGATGGTGTGAGTTTGAGACCAGCCTGGGCTACAAAAGTGAGTTAGAGGCCAACCTGAACTGCATAGTGAGACCCTGTCTCAAAAAGACAAAAAAAAGAAAAGAAACAGCAGAAGTAAAATGCAGCTTCTCTCTGTTTTTGAAAATAACTTCTCTAGTCACAAAGAAATGATACCTGAAAAGACTTCTAGATATGCTCATCTTGATTTAAACATTATATAATGTGTATGCCTATCAAAACATCACATGGTACCTCATAATTATGTGCAACTTGTTTTGTTTTGAGACAGGATCTCTTTATGTGCCTCAGAATAGCCTTGATCTCACTGTGTAGTCCAGGCTGGCCTCGAACCTGCAAAAATCCACCTGCCTGGGCAAGTATGTTTTGGACAGTAGCTTTGAAAGCACAGGAAGCAAAAGTAAAAATAGGCAAATGGGAAGACATTTAAAACCGTTCTGCAACACAAAAGAAACTATCAACAGAATGCAGAGACAGCCTACATAATTGGAGATATTTGCAAGCTGTATATCTGACTAGGGACGCTATCCAGAGTACACAAGGACTCCAAAAACTCAATAGGAAAAAAAAAAAAGAGAAACAATATAATAAACAAAACAAAAATAAAAAACAGTCAATAGTGCCTGCTTAGGCAAGCACAGGGACAACACACCCTGCCAGCCCCACCCTCAGGGCCTCTGAGCTGGCCACAGAGATAGTGTGTGGTGGTGCATGCCTGTAATCCCAGCGCTGGGGAGGCTGAAAACAGGAGGATCATTACGAGTATCAAATACATTAACAAACAAACAAACTAGCCAATAGCTCTAAATAGACATTAACTCAAAGAAGACGTACTTGTACAACTAGTCAACAGGTACATGTATGAAAAAGTGAACATCACTAACACTAATCATCAGGAAAATGCAAATCATACCACATTAAGTTATCACCACACCCCAACAAAAATGGCTGTTAGCAAAAGGGCTAAAAAATACAAATAATAAAATGAACTCTCAAGATTGGTGAGACTATAAGTTAGTATGGCTATAATAAAATTCAAGAGAAGCACCTCAAAAACTTAAAACAAGAACTGTCATATCATCCAGGAATCCCACTTCCGAGCATATAGTCAAAGGAAATGAAAATCATATGTCAGACACATTTGCACTCCAATGATCAGTGTAGTACTATTCACAATATTAAGAAATAGATAAAACTGAAGTGTCTATCAACTGATGAATTGGTAGAGAAACTGGGTATGAGTGTATAACAGAATACCATTCCCCTACAAAAAGAATGAAACTCACCATTTGTAACAAACTTGCATGTAAGTGGAGATCCTTACGTTAACTGGAGTAAGCCAGACACAGAAAGACAAGTATAGAACCACATATAGTGTCCCCTATATGGGGCTCATACATGGAGTTGAGGAATGGTGATGTCAAAGAAGTTGGTGGTCATAGAGGCCATGAAGCATAGAGGGGAAGCCAGGCAATAACTGATAAATGGGTTCTGGGTTAGAGTTAGATGGGATTGGGAGGTTCTGGTGTGCTACAGCACACACTAAGGTGACTGCAGATAACAATGATGTGTTGTACATTTTGAGAAGCTAAAAGAATTTTGATGAATGTAACCATAAAGAAATGATTAATGTTTAGGAACATATGCTTAACCTGACTGAAATACTGTGCAGTGTGTATTTGTATGGAAAAATTACATGACACCCCATTAATATGCATAATTTTGTATTTCAAAAAAAAAAAATACACCTGCCTGAGCATGCTGAGTGCTGGCATCACAGACACATGCCACTGCACACAGCTAATACATGCAATTATTATGTGTCCATAAAATGAAGGAAGAAAGAAAAGAAGGGACAGAATGTCAGTGTCTTGGTTACTTTTACTCGTTGCTGGGACAAATACCTGACACTCAAAATGAAGGAAGGAAAGGTTTATTCAGCTCACAGTTGCTGGAGGTTTCAGTTCATATTCAGCTGGCCCAAGGCTGAGTGGAACAGGGCAGAGAGCATCCAGTTCATGGTGGCAGAACAGCAACAACCACAACAGAGGCAACCGACCAACCAGGGCACAGACAGCAATAGTGTAAATCTGTCTCTCTGTCTCTATTAATTTATTTTTTGGTGGAACCGGGGTTCAAACTCATGACCTTGCACTTGCCAGGCAGGCACTTGTGCCACAGAGCTATCTCCCCAGACCCTCTGTCTCTCTTTAAATCACATTCAGGCTCTCTGCCTCAGCCTATCCACCTTAGGCCACACCCATAATCCCAAAAGTACTCAGACCCATAGTCCCATTAGTACTAAAACATATAATCCCAGTGGGTCATGACTCAAGTCTCAAACTCCAGAAGTCCCCGCCCCATGATTGCATGAGGCTTCGGGGAGACGTATAGATATAAACCATAACAGTCAGGGGGGGAGGCTGGAGGAAGGCAGCAGAGGAAAGAAGGAAGAAACACCTCTGATCGGATGGGAGGAGCTATGGCACCTGCCGAGCTGGTGGCAGTTGCTGCACTGTGGCAGGACCAGTCCTCTGACAAGGCCACCAAGTGCCACTACCCTATCCTGCTCCCCAGCCGGCTCCTCGCCACGCGTGAGCTGCCCTGCTGGCCCTGGGCAGTGCCACCGGCCTCACAGACACTCCTGTGACCCCACACAGTCCCCACCTAGTCACTCTGTGTTTCAGGTATTATTGTTGCCTGGTGCCTTCATTACTTTCTGATGTTTGGGGGCTGACATGAGTTTCTTAGGGTACTGGGGCACGTGTGCACTCCAGGTCAGACCTGGCTCACACTGAGCGCCGTCAGCCGGGTCTTCCTGTGTGAGAGGAGATGAGGAGCCCCCAGGTGTCTCACTGTGGGGCGGGGATGCAATGTGGCAGCTCGCAGTGTCCGCACAGATTTCCCGTCCAGAGAGCTGGCTTTCTGCTCCTCTTTCTGCCCAAGTCTGCTCCAACATCACCGTCCACACGTGCGTCAGCCCCTAACCAGAGCTCCTTCTCCAGTGCTTGTTTTTCAAGAATGTGTCCACCAGCCGGGTGTGGTGGCACTCACCTATAATCCCAGTGCTGGAGGCTGAGGCAGGAGGATCACTATGAGTGCGAGGTCAGCCCGGCCTACAAAGTGAGTTTGAGGTCAGCCTGACTTGCATAGCAAAACCCTGTCTCAAAAAAGAAAAAAGAAAAAAAATATTTCTACCAACTCAGGGATGGTACATGATTGTAATACCAGATACTGGAGAGGCTGAGACAGGAGGACTGCAAGGTCAAGGCCAGGCTGGGCAACTTAGAATGTCTCTGAATGAAATAAAAAATGGTAAAGCTCAATGGTAAAGCGCCCCTGAGTTTAATCCTCATTACAAGAAGGAGTAAGGAGGAGGAAGAGAAGGAAGAACAGGAAAGAAGGAGAAGGAGAAGGAGAAGGAGAAGAAGAAGAAGAAGAAGAAGCCAGGCGTGGTGGCACATGCCTATAATCCCAGCACTTGGGAAACTGAGGCAGGAGGATCTGTGCAAGTTCGAGACCAGCCAAAGCTACAAAAAGTGAGCTCATGGCCAGCCTGAACTGCATAGCGAGACCATATCTCGAAAGAACCAAAAAAAAAAAAAAAAAAGAGGAAGAAGAAAGAAATTATCACTCTTTTTTTTTTCACAAATGTATGCCCTAGCAGCAGAGTCCAATCACAAGAGAAGTTAAATCCAACCACTGTATCAATCCATGGCTCTCACCCTAGATCATCAGTCCTCAAGCTGTGGGGATACTGGGAGTCGAACCTAAGGCTTCACACTAGACTCCCTGCCCAGCCAACCCACCCTTTAATTTTGAGACAGTGTTGAGTTGCTAAATTGTCCGGGCTGGCTCCCACTTGCCACACCATTGTCTCAGCCTCCCAGAGAGATGGGATTACAGGAATGTGCCACTGTGCCTGCTTTACGCCTTAATCTTTCTGGCCACAGGATCAGTTACTTTCTTGGGAACCACTGCAGAGCCCAGAGACCTCTGTCTAAGTGGGCTACATGAATACTTAGGTGACTACTAGAAATTAGACACAGAAAAGCTAAAAGCATTTACTTGTTCACTAAAAATAATGTTTATAAACCAGTAACATAATTATGTAATTATTAAAAAGTAGCCGTATAGGTTTTGGTTTTGTTTTTTTAGTTGATTTTCTTTTTTTTTTTTTTGAAACAGGGTTTTGCTATATAGTTCGGGCTGGCCTTGAATGCACTTTGTAGGTCAGGCTGGCCTCACATTCATGGAGATCCTCCTGCCTCAGCCTCCCAACTGTTGGGATTACAGGTGTAGGCTACCATGCCCAGAAAGTCATTTGTTTTTAAAAACTTAATTAGGATAATGGCATTAATATTTTTGCCAATCTCAGCTGTGTGTGCTGGCACACACCTATAATCACAGTACTCAGGAGGCTGAGGCTGGAAGATTGATGTGATTTCCAGGCCAGTTGGAGCTACATAGTGAGAACCTGTCTCAAAAATAATTATTTTTGGGCTGGGGAAATAGCACAGTACAATAGCCGCTTGCCTGGCAAGCACAAGATCCTGAGTTCAATCCCCAGTACCGCCAAAAAAAAATAATAATAATAATTATTTTTCATGAGAATCACCATGAGTCTGATCTATGTAGTGAGACCCTGTAGACCGTGTACTAAATTAAAAAAAAAAAAATACTTTTTGTCAATCTCATTAGTGCCTGGTTTAATAAAGAACAGTTTGATTTCATATCTACTTCTAGATTCATAACCTGCTGTGGTATCACATGTCAGATAACCTCTGGAAAACTGTATTGTATAATAACAAAAGAATAAAGCCAGGAAAAGAATGGCAGTGTGTGCCTGTAATCCCAGCAGCCTGGGAGACTGAGGCACCAAAATCACAAGTGGAATCCAGCCCGGGCAACTTCAGCTTTGTCCCAAAATAAAAACTAACAAACTACTGTTGGTATAGCCCAGTGCAAAGGCCTGAGTTCAATCCCCAGGACCACAAAAACCTAATGAAAAAATGACAAGAAGAGCAAATAATGTATCTCTGATACTACAAAAATGCTTTTTTGTTTGTTTGTTTTTGCGGGACCTGGGTTCAAACTCACAACCTTGCACTTGCCAGACAGGCACTTGTGCCACGGAGCTATCTCCGCAGCCCCTACAAAAATGCTTTTAACAAAGCAGATTCACTGGTGTTTCAGGGATCCCCAGCAGTTTCCAGAACAAATTTTTAAATATATTATAAAATTCAAAGATTCCATGTACTTGGGTTTTTCTTTTTTTCTTTCTTTCTTTCTTTTTTTTTGTATTTTAGGAAAGGGTCTACAGGGTATTCAGGGTCTCACTACTAGATGGACTAGTAGTGATCCGCCAGTTTACAGCCCCCCAAGAGCTGGGATTACAGGTGCACACCACCAAGCCCAGTCTCAATTGCTGGTTTAGCACACCCTAGGGGCAGGGCCAGCCCAGCAGGCCCGGGAATCAAACCCATGGCCCCTTTATCTGCTTGCAGGTACTTTAATCCACTGAGCTATTTGACTAGCCCTCCATGTACTTTTTTATTTATTTATTTATTTATTTTTTATTTTTGAGACAGGGTCTCGCTATGCAGTTCAGGCTGGCCTTGAGCTCACTTTTGTAGCCCAGGCTGGTCTCGGACTCGCACTGATCCTCCTGCCTCAGCTTCCCAAGTGCTGGGATGACAGGCCTGCGCCCGGCTTCCATGTCCTTGTTATGCCCTGAAATACATGCTTTACTAGTGCGAAAAATACAGTCATAAAAGTTTTTTTTTTTTTTTTGGTTAAACTGGGGCTTGAATCTGGGGCACCCCATCCAGTTCCATCCCCACTCCTTTTTTAGTCCTTATTTCAGGGTCACTTTATTGTTCAATGGCACAGGCTGGCCTTGAGGCTGTGACCCACTGGCTTCACCCTCTCCAGTAGCTGGGGTTACAGATGTGCACCACTTCACAGTTCATTTCACCCAGGCAGCCCTGCAGAGAAGGGCTTAGGCGGCTCAGCCTTCAGGATCGCAGGCAGCAGGGCCCAGGTAGCCTCAAGTGGCCCTGGCCAGCCACAGGAGGCTCTTGGAGCCTAGGCAGCCATGCTCTGTCCAGCGTTCACCTGAGACACTCATCTGCCTTCCTCTTTTCCTCTTCGGGCCTTCACCTGATTGCACTGGGCCCACACACAGTGCAGAGAGGAATCTATTTGACTCATTCTCTAGACTGAAATGTTGGTCTTATCTGGAGTCATCTAGTACTGTGTTTGACCAAACTCTAGACAGTCAGGTACAGTTGGGTTGATACACAAAATTCTCCCTCATAGATGAATTTAAAAGATGTGGAGCAGGATCTTGGGATCCCTGCTTCTCTGTGGGCCATGAGGGAGCAGGGTTTGGGAGATGCTGAGGGCAACAGTCCCCAGAGCACAGGTACCCTACCTCTGTCACCTACGTAACTCCATGAACTCTCAGATCAGAGACCTCTCCCCCCTACAGCACTGTCCTGGTCCCCTACCCACACCCAGCCTAGCTGTATGTGGTGCCTTCTGTCCTTTCAGGACAGGAGTTGTAGATTCTTTCATTGCACTTAGCACTGGTCTTAGACCAGGTGTTTATGTGGAGCTCCCCAAAGAGGGTCTCAGTTCCCTGAGGACAGGAATGACCTCAGACCCCAGGATGAGAGGAAACTAACCCCCAACCTGGGTCCCTGGCCTCAGAGACTCTTCAGTCTGCATGGTGTGCTCAGCAGTGTTCTGGATGGCAGGGGACAGATCCTGTGGCTTCCTAACCCTTTCTTGCTATCCCTACTGTTTGGCTGCCCTGGCTTGGATATTGCCACAGTAACCAGGAGTCACAGAAGATGGATTACGACATACCTACCTGACCAGGAGCCACAGAACCTTGGGAGCTGAAGATTCTCTCACATCTCCTGTGTAGGCCCCAGGAGATGGCAGCGGATCTCCTCCCCAGTAGCTCCCATTTCTTCCCCTGTGGCAGAGTCCCGTGCTGACAGAGACTCTCATATTGGCTCTTCAATTCCATGGCATCCTTGTCCCCTAGCAGGGACCCCTCTGACACGGAGGGCTGTGATTCCAAAACCAAACCCATGCTGGGCTTCTCTGGGGGCCGACTCCCCGGTGCAGAGCCCTCGATCTGCAAAGACATCAGTGCTCTTGAAGACATGGCTCCCCCTGTGTGTCCTTCAGGCAGCCTTGTCCCTCGTCTCCAAGGCACGTGGGGGCCTGAAGGGAAGAGGAGGCCCAGCCTTCGACAGCTCCTGCAGGAAGACCCGCAGCAGATCTACAAACTTGGTATCACTGTGGCCTGGGCCGACCACACTGACCGGGAAGCGTCAGCTGCTCATGGGGCCAAGAGGTTGCAGGACAAGCGCCCCAAGGGAGAATCGAAGCTCACCAGGGACAAAGTGGACGGTCTCGTGAATCTGCGGCAGACGTTTCAGGGTGACCACATGGACAATGAAGAAAGCCAAAAGGCTGACAGTGGAAGCCAAGACACGGACAAAGAAAATCACACAGCAATTCAGAGAGAGGCAAAAGAGGAGGAGTGGGATTTCTTGCGAGTTGCTGCGGCTGACGACCTCCACCCGGGCAGCTGCTCCCCTCCAGCCCTGGCTCGGGTCACTTGGCAGAGACAGCAGGTGTGTGGAGACTCGCCCTCATGCAGACCAGCAGAAAGGACAGAGGTCGCCCTATTCTCAGGGCTGCCTGTGATGCGTGAGGGGCAGCAACACACGGAGGTGAGCAGAGTGGCCTTCCAGGGCAAGGGCAGCCAGGGGTGCAGGGACAGAGGGGCGCAGGGAGTGACCTGTGATCCGGGGTGCACCTGGGGGCAGACAGGACTCGAGGGAAGCCTCAGAGGAGAGGCAGGGAAATGCCACGGGGCAGGGAGGGGCAGAGACCAAGAGCAGGCACCCCGAGGCCACTGCGCGGGCCTGTCTGGTATTTCTGAGGAGAGCTGTGCTGAAGCTGGGCTCTTGGGTAAGAGGATGTGAGTTCCACGAGGGATCAGAGTGAGTCCCGGGCTGTTCACACCCGCGTCTCTCACTTGCTCTCCATCTTCTCTGCAGACTGCAGGCCAGGCCAGCGGCAGCCACAAGACGGGCAGCACAGAGCCCTCGGCCTCCTCAGCATGGCTGGGGGACAACCTGCCAGAGCGCTGTAGGGTGGCCCGTCCGGCTGCGGGGTGGGCCTTGCGCTGGCTGTGGAAGGCGGTCCTTCCTTCGTCACGCAGAGGACGTGGCCCTGAGCAGGCCATCGAGAGTCACCCTCTGCTGCCGCCCATGCCCCGACGGTGTCTCAGAGGCACAAGGATCGCACCCGCGGGACCCCTGGGACTGCCAGGACAGCCCCAGGTCCCCACATTTTCACTCTTTGTGCTGCACCAACTTCCCAAATACAAGACTTCATGATTTCTCCATGAAGCGCGTGTTCTTGCTGCAGACAGCCCTTCTCAGGCCTTATCAAGGTCCAGGAAGGTTATAGTTGTAATCTCAAAGGAAAGTTACTGGAATTCTAGGGAGGTGATTCCGGTCTGCCACTTCCAGTGCAATCCACGGTGGAAATAAAGACACTAAGGCATCTCTGTAGTGGTGGGGAACCTAGGGGTCCTAAGCACAGCTATGGTGATAGCTCAATGGAGCAAAGGTCTTGACCCAGTGCCAAACCAGGTTCTGTCCATTCCTGGAGGACAGAGCGGCTTGAGGATGAGTGCCTGTGAGGACAGTGGGAATAGCTGAGTGCCAGGAGCTGGGCCAGGTAGGAGCCTGGACATCACCTCTGTTATATATAGAGGGAAGGGTGTGCAGAGAGAGTGAAGTCTGCATGCCCCAACTGAGCATGCAATGCCCAGTCTAATGTTTGGGACCGGTGCCTCAGCTCTGATGTGTCATCTTTTATGCCCTGGGAAGTCATAGCTTGTATGTGAAGTGTGGAGTTTGGCTCTCCATCCCGCCCAGCTCACACATGTTCTCTGGGAGCCAGGGCCTGGGTAACACTGCCCTGTCTCTTTGCTTCGAAGACACACATCAGCCAACTGAGGAGATAAGGAGAAGTCCCAGCAAGCTCTGCACACCTCAGTGCATGGGAATAGGGCCAGGTTTAACACAAATGGAGACAGGTGTTCTTCCAAAGAGAGTCGCCCTGGCAGCACGTGCTGCCTGTGTTGGCCTCTTGCTCATGCTCCGAGGATGCCAGCTGTCCTCTCAGGAGACGTTGAGCAGCTCAGGTCCCTGGTTAGCCTGTCCATCCCGCAGGCTCACTCGTGCCCGCGGGCTGGTGGGTGATGCTGGGTGTGGGAAGTGCCCAGCTGGGAGGAGCCCAGTGTGGGCATCACCGCTCCGCCACAACCTCCTTCTCCTTGGTGATGCTTACCTAACCGTTGCAGTGAGGTTCCCGAGAGGAAGCACCACTGCTCTGTAGAGGCAGCCTGTTTGAGCTCCCCAGGGAAGCCATCCATGGTCACCAAAGGGGAGAACTGGAGCAGATCTTGTTTGCACCATGTCCGATCTGCACCCGCGTGCTGTGCTTCTGAAACTCATCCGCAAACTGTCACCACAGCTGTCTCCAGAAGCCGACTTCTTTTGAGGAAAGCTGTGCTTCTGCCATGGTCCTTCTGCTTGCTAGCATTGCTATCACCACCATCACTGCCCCTCACCCCAGGGTCCCCAGCAGGGTCATCCCTGCCCTTGTGACCTCAAAGTCCTCATGGATAAGTATGGAGTCTGATGGCTCAGTGAGTGTTATGGTTTATGTCTAGTTGTCCCCACAAAGCCTCATGCAATCATAGGGCAGGGACTTCTAGAGTTTGAGACTTGACTCATGATCCATTGGATTATGTGTTTTAGTACTGATGGGATTATGGATCTGAGTCCTTCTGGGATTATGGGTGTGGCCTACAGTGGATAGGCTGAGGCAGAGAGCCTGAATGTAATATAAAGAAAAATAGAGAGACAGACTCAGGCTGTTGCTCTCTGCTGCCCTGGTTGGTTGGTTACCTCTGTCACCATTATGTTGCTGTCCCACTGCCGTGAACTGCTGCTCCCTGCCCTGTGCCACTCAGCCTTGGAGCCGGCGGAACATGGACTGAAACCTCCAGTAACTGTGAGCTAAATAAACCTTTCTTTCCTTCATTTTGGGTGTCTGGTATTTGTCCCAGCAGCAATAGAAGAGTAACTAAGACAGTGAGCCATGTACACAAGTGTGTGTGTGTGTGTGTGTGTGTGTACCTAGAACCAAACTCAGCACCTTGTGCTTGCAGGCGTGTGTAGGCCGCTGAGCTACATCCCATCATGGGCCCTGGCCACAAGCTGTGCAGGGTGAACCTGTACACTACGCAGGCACAGAATCACCCATAACAGAGAAGCTAAAACAGCTGTGAGAGTGATAAACTACAAGCACACGTGAGGAGTGAGTAAAGGTTTATTATAAACACTTGAGTCATGAGTCAATAAAAATAAAGCATTCCTGGGTTCTTGAAATATATACAAAAACAGTGCATTTTGGTCTAGTCTTTTCATAAATCTTGCTCTATGTAAGCACAGCGTAAAGTCGCTGTCTTCCTGGGTCCTCACTAAAGTTCCACAGCTCTGGTGTGGAATTCGGCATGCAGTGACACAGAGGCTCCCCCTGCAGGCCAGTCCCGGGGCTGCCAGACCGGCTGCTCCCTCTGCCCCTCGTCTATGCCACTTTCACTTAGATCAGAGTCTGGCGTGAGAAAGGACGTGGGACGGTAAGTGATAGCTTCTGGCCCTAGCATGAATTGCTAAAGTCATCATGGTGGTCGTCCAATATGGCCGAGGCCCTTAAAGCGAAAGACTACCACCTCCCCCTTCTTCTCCAACTCAGCCCAAGACATTTCCTTTCATCCTTCCCGCTGCCTCAGGGAAGGCCCCCAATCAGCTCTAGATAGCTCCTCCTATCTAGATGTCCCCTTTAAACCCCACCCCTGGCAAAAGGCCGTAAAAGCCACAGCCTCTTTGTCCAGTTCAGAGAATTCCTTGACCTCCCTAAATTCTTCCCATGTCCTCAGAGAAAATAAAGCCCCTTTCCCTTTTCCTTCTGCCTGTTTCTCTGCTGTGCTTTTACCTGAAAAACACCTATCAGTAAGCATTCTTTTTTCCTGAAAGCATTTCTTTCTTCTAAATGACTAGCTTTTAAAATTTTTTTAAAATTTTTATTATTATTATTATGGCCAGCTCAGCCTGCCCTGTGGGTGGGGCTGGTGCAGCATGTGGTGCCTGGGATCGAACCGTGGTCCCTGCGGTTGCCTAAGCTTTCCTAAGCAGGCACTTTAGACTGCTGAACCATCTCACTGGTCCTTAATTTTTATTTTAAAAAGAAAAAACACAACACTTCAAAACAAGACAATTGGGGGGCCGGTGAGATGGCTCAGTGGTCTAAAGCGCCTGCTTAGGAAAGCTCAGGCAACTGCAGGGACTGCGGTTCGATCCCTGGCACCACATGCTGCACCAGCCCCACCACCAGGGCTGGCTGAGCCAGTCATAAAATAAATAAATAAAGAAACAAACAAACACAATAAGCAAACAAATAAATAAATAAAATTAAAAATTAAAAAAAAAAAAAAAAAAAAACGAGACAATTGGAAAGTAGCAATGGTTAACAAATTGCATACTAGACCAGGTATGGTGGTGCATGCATAATCCTAGCTCTTGGGAGGTTGAAAACAGGCACATCGATATGAGTCTGACCTATGTAGTGAGACCCTATAGACCTTGTAATAAATACAAAAAAAGAAAAAAAAAAACGTTGCATACTGTTGGGCTAGGGAGATAGCTCAGTGGTATAAGTGCCTGCCTGGCAAGCTCAAGGACATCGGTTCAATCCCCAGTACTACATGCCAGCAGCCTAGAAACCATGGTGGTACACTCCTGTAATCCCAGCACTGGGGAGGCTGAGGCAGGACAATCACTTTGAGTACAACCTGTGACATGACACCCTGTAGGAAAAAAAGTTTGCATAATTATTTTTAAATTACTCAGAGTATAAGATGTAGGCATTTAACTGTTCAAACAATATCACCACAAACCTCTCTTTTCAATGAACTAAGAAAAATTACTAGTATAACTATCATATATATATTTTTTTTCCTTTTTCTCCTTTCCTTCATCTCAGTTTCTCTTTTCTTTTGAACAGTTTCTTCCCATTTCACCATCTCTATATTTTTAAAAACTCCACTCTTTTCTTTTTGTCTTTATAGACGGGGCCTTGCCCTGCAGTTGAGGCCATCCTTTCGTTCACTTTGTAGCCTAGGCTAGTCTTGAACTTGCAATGATTCTCCCAAGTACTACAATTGCAGGCGTGTACCACCACACACAGCCATGCTACTGTTTTAATACAGCATGTTTAATAGATCTTTGATCCATTCAGAATTTAGAATTTATGAGGCTGAGGAGATAGCTCTGTGGCACAAGTGCCTGCCTGGCAAGCGCAAGGTCATGAGTTTGAACTCCAGTCCCACCAAAAAAAAAAAAAAAAAAAAAAAAAATTTAGTACACGGTGAAAGATATAGGTTCAATTTTAATCTTCAACATATGCAAAGCCAGCTTTTCCAGAACCATTTATTAAATGAGGTTTTCTTTCAGTAAATGTGCTTGGTACCTTTGTCAAAGATAAGATGGCTAAAGGGCCAGCCAGATAGTTCAGCAGACTAAAGTGCCAGTTTAGGCAGAGCGCAAAGCCCAGGATTCAATCCTCGGTGTGGTGTGCCAGCCCCGCCCCCGGGGTGTACTGAGCCGGCGATTGAGACTGGGCGTGGTGACGTGCACCTATAATTTCAGCACTTGGTAAGCTGAAAATAGGAAGATCGGGCCGGCGAGATGGTTCAGTGGTCTAAAGCGCCTGCTTAGGAGGGCTCAGGCGACTGCGGGGACTGCAGTTCGATCCCCGGCACCACATGCTGCGCCAGTGCCACCACCAGGGCAGGCTGAGCCAGCCACAAAATGAATAAATAAAAAGAAACAAACAAACACAACAAGCAAATAAATAAATAAATAAAATTTAAAAAAAAAAGAATTAAAAAAAAAAAAAAAGAAAATAGGAAGATCACTGCAAGTGGGATCTACGTAGTGAGAACCTGTACTGCACACATACCCACAAAGATAAGGTGGATGTGAGTATGTTTGAAATTGTTTTTGCATCTTTCAATCTGTTCTATTGATTTTAGGTCTATTTTCTTTTGCCAGTATCATGCTTTTATTTTTTTTTTTATTTATTTATTTTGGTCTTTTATGCAGCTCAGGCTGGCCTTGAGCTCACTTTGTAGCCCAGACAGGTATCAAACTGATAGTGATTCTCCTGCCTCAGCCTTCTGAGTACTAGGGTTACAGATGTGCACTACCTTGCCCAGCTCATTCTGCTTTTATCGCGGTAGCTTTATAATATAATTTCAAGTTGGGGATTGTAACATCCCCTGCCTTGCCTTTGTTGCCCAGCATTGCCCCTGCTATTCTAGGTCTCTTCTGGTTCCAAATGAATTTTAGGTTTTTTTTTTTTTTCCCCCTCTAATTCTATGAGGTATGTTGTTGGAATTTTGATCAAAATTGCATTGAATCTGTACAGTTTTGGAAGTATGGCCACTTTCACTATACAAGTTCTCCCTAACAAGAGGTATCTTTCCATTTTCTCTATCCTCTTCAGTCTCCTGTTTCAGACTATTGTATTTTTCAATATAGGGGTCTTTTACATCCTTTGCTAGATTGGTTCCTAAGTGTTTCATTGATTTGGATGCTATTGTGAAAAGCATTGTTTCCCTAATTTAGTGGAGCCTTTGACATCTTCTATGTAGAGTATCATGTTGTTGTAGGCAGCTGAATTAGATAGAAATATTATAGGTAGTCAGACAGGGCCAGGCCCTCAAGCACAACGTGGAAGACAAAGTGACTTTAAAACTAGAGACAGAACTCCTCTGCCATGGGCCAGATCTTAAGACAAGAGTAAACAGAAGCAACTACATACTTCCCTAGGGATGGGCATCAGGGATTGATACTCTAGGTATCAATCACCTTGAAAGACCATGGAAAGAGTCACGAGCCCAAGCTCAACAGGTGGTGGTCTTGCCTGCTTGTTATGTGACTTGCCTTCCCATTGGATCCCGATTTTAATCAATGTAACATGAGCAATGGTGCTTGTAATCTAATTGGTTGACCATGGTCTTTGTCCCACCTCATACCCACCTAAGCAGGTTCCCATGACTTCTCTATAAAAGTCCCTAGAAGTGACAGCTTCTGGGGGATACCCACTCAGGACCCCCCTCCTGTCCCTCTCTCGGACAGAAGCTTTCTCTCCCTCAATAAATATGTTCTGCTCATTACCTCTGTTTGTTCCTAAAATTCATTCTTCAGTTTTAGAGAACACGAACTCGTCCCAGACACTTTTCAGGTTGGGGACCGGTTTTCCCTATATCACTCGGAGGTTCCCTATTGGAGGTCATCCACCCCAGATCAGTTTTTTCTTCCTGCATCAATGTCATCCACAAATAATGATAATTTAACTTCTTCCTTTCTCATAGTCACTCCTTTTATTTCTTTCTCACCTAATTGCTCTGGCTAGGTATTCACTGCTATAAATTCCCCTCTTAGGACTGCTTTCATTGTGTCCCATAAATTCTGGTATGTTGTATTGTCATCATTTCATTGTAGCAACTATCTAATTTCTATTATTATTATTATTATTATTATTATTATTATTATTATTATTATTTAGGTTTTGTGTGTGTGTGTGTGTGTGTGTGTGTGTGTGTGTGTGTGTTTGAGACAAGGTCTTGCTATGCAGTTCAGGCTGGACTGGAGCTCACTTTTATAGCCCAGGCTGGTCTCGAACTTGCGCCGATCGTCCTACCTCAGCCTCCCAAGTGTTGGGATTGCAGGCATGCGCCACCATGCCCGGCTTCAATTAGGTTGTTTTTTTTTTTGGCAAGATCTCACCATAGAGTACAGACTGGCCTTCAACTTGGCTTACATAGACTGGGCTATCAATTCACAGCAATCCTCTTGCCTCAGTCTCCTGGGTGCTAAGATTACAAGTGTATGACACCACATCTGGCACTAATTTCTTTTTTAATTTCATCTGTGACTCACTGGTTGTTCAAGAGGCTGTTATTTAATTTCCATGTGCTTATGAAGTTCTTCCGATTTCTGTCACCATTGATTTCTGGTTTCATTGCACTATGGTGTGATAATATGCATGGATCAATTTCAATTCCTTTGCATTTACTTACGCATGGTCTCTGAGCCAGTACGTGGTTTACTTTGGAGAATATCCAGTGTGCAGCTGAGAAGAATGTGTATTCAGATGGCGTGGGGTGGAACACTCTGCAGAGATCTACTAAGTCCATTTTAAAAGTTTGTTTCAGTTCTGTGTCAGCCAGCTTTACTACAGAAAAACCTACAACACAAATATACAGATGTATAAGAAATTACAAGATTGGCTGACAGGATGGTCAGATGAAGAAAAGTGCAGAGGGCGTCTGCACACTAGAGACCAAAGGTTACCCCCACGGTCTGGAGTTCACTTTAGTGTCCGTGCAAGTCTATATCAGAAAGGGCTGGGGAAATAGCTCAGGGGCACAAGTGCCTGCTTGACAAGTGCAAGGTCCTGAGTTCAATGTCCAGTACTGCAAAAAAAGAAGGAGGAGGAGGAGGAGGAGGTAGTGGGGGCCCGGGGTCTGCAACAGAAAGCAGATGAATCTATGCCCAAAGGCTGAGTCACCTTGCATCCAAGGTGAAAGCCAAAGGATCTACACTAGAAGTCAGGAGACAACGTCCCATCCAGGCTAAAGACAAAGATCAAGCTTCACGCTAGGGTGGGTCCTCTGTACCTTAGGGTGTAGAATTGCTGCATCGCTTGAAGCAAGCTTAATCTACTCAAGTTTACACAATCAATCAACTGCTATAAGTCCTAAAATTTCATTGCTGATTTTTTGTCTAGTTCACCTGTCTTTTTGTGAGAGTGTAGTATTGAGATCCTGCTACGGCTTGTGTCTAGGTGTCTCCCCAAAGCCTCATGCAGTCATGGGGCAGCTTCTGGAATTTGTAATTGATTATTGTGAGAATGGGTGCCGCACCTCCCCTGGGGCAGTTGATTTGCATTTCAATGTAAAGAGGAAGAGAAGTTAGCTGCTTCAGTGACTGGGTTGCCAGCTCTCCCCCAGCTCTTGCTCTTAGCTGCTGCCATGAAAGGTTGTTTTCTGCCTTGTGCCTCTCTGCCTTGGATCCAGCTGAGTACGGACTGAAAACTCCAGTAACTGTAACCTAAATAAACCTTTCCTTCTCTAATTTTTTTTTTTTTTTTTTTTTTT
>PVKN010016801.1:0-17693 GCA_004027915.1 Capromys pilorides | reverse complement strand
TGTGGCTCTGGTTGCAGCTGGGAGAGGCCCGGCATGTGCCTAATCCCTGCTTGGCACACGTCCAGGGAGTCGCGCTGTGCTCTGGGCTAGGTGCACATGCCCTGCTATGTCCCCCAAGCACACCCACCTTTGTTGTGATGCTGGGCGTAGTCGGACACTGCTTTCATTCACGTTTCGTGCCCTGACTTTGTAAACTTCATGAAGGGAAGATTTTGCCTTTGTTTCTCCATAGTTTTATCAGTTGTTTGCCTTGCGTAGGTGCTTGGTTGGTATTTGTTGAAGAAAGAAAGGATGAAGAGAGGGGGAAGGCTGCACTGGGTGTGGATGTTTGCCATCTGAATATCTGTTGGAGGGGAGGTTTCACACACCACAGGAGGCTTTGACCTGCAGCCTGGAGGCTGCACCTGCTCAGCAGAAGCCCCCTGCCTTCCTTGACTCTTGTGTCTCTCTGCGCAGGCTGGCAGTTATGGAAGACAAAGCCCAGGGCACTGCCAAGAATAATAGGCCCTTTAAGAATTACCCTCCTTATCACCACAGAATTCAATAGCATCCTGGATTTGTAGCTCTCCTCTGTTGACAGTCTGTGGTTTCTTGTTGTGAGCTAGAATGTTGATTCTGTTTTGCTAGTTCTTGGTTTACCTGTACTAGCAGATAAATGACAAGGAAAATAATAGGGTTGTAGATAACATTGTTATCCCACTGGGACTGAGAAAGGTGGCATGAGCACTCCCCAGGGAGGCGATAAAGGGTCCTGCCAATGTAGATCTGTCTTACTGTGAAGCTCTCCCCACTCACCTGTCAGGGGAAGGATTGGTATTGTGATTCATGGTTTACAGATTAGGGAGATACATCTTAGATAGTAATCAGCTTTCTCGAAAGTTCTTACTAGCATAGGGGCTGAGCTCTGGTTGCCATCTTGGAGACCTCTCATTCTTTTGAGAGAAAACACAGGTCTTAAAACAGAAAGTGAGGAAGGAGTGTTGCTGTTCAGCACCAATGGCTGAAATCTCTGGGCCTCTGTTTGATGGAGGCCCTGCTCCCCCAGTTCCTTGTGGAGCGTGTCGCTAACATTTCTCTCAGTTGACCCCTAGACCAGAAGAACCGGACTCAGTTTACAACTACGTGCGAGCCACATGTTGTTTGTGCACACAGCGGTTGCTGTTGGGCATGCGGCAGCTTCTAGGCTCCTGCTCCTGTTTTGGGTCACACACACGTAACCCCAACGGCTCAAACACAGCTGAGCGTGTGCGACTTCCTGGTACAGGACAGACAGGCCTGCACTCCTCAGTATATTCCCCTTGAGATCTCAAAGTCCAGCCGTGAACTACTTGACCCAAGTGAACCTCAGCGAACCCATCAGGCTGTGCTCCGTCTACCTCTGTTACCGAAATGGCAGTGCCCAGGTCATACGGCAGTAATTTAGCATAGCACATTTTGATTAATTCTGGTTTGCACTAAAAATTATGCCCTCTCCTGGGCATGGTGGCACATGCCTATTATCTCAGTCCTTGGGAGGATGTAAATAGGTGAATCACTATAAATCCTATCTATGTAGTAAGACCCTGTAGATCCTGTACTAAATACATTTTAAAAATTATGCTCTCTTGGAATATGTATTAATTGAGGCTATTTGGTTATAAGTGGGTGCATTTCTTGTCTTGATATCTGGCTGATTTTTAAGTAGTATCATTGGAATTTACTTTTCACGAAGAGTTTTTTTTCTTTTGAAAAGATTACTTTGCAAGATTATTGATGTAGCTCATCAGCTCTCCAATGTTTTAAAATATTTTATAGTTCTTGTAAATTCTTCAAAGCCTGCATAAACTATAATTTTATGCATTTATAATGGGGCAAATAGTCATTATTTGTGGGTAGATGTAATTTTGATGATTGCCAATTTTGATGATTCAGTGAGACAATAGTATTTGTGATTCTTAAACTGACTCTGGAGGAATTTTTCAAAGAGGAAATCTGAAAATGTTCTGAATATGCTCAGTGAAGATGTCCTTGGGCTGTTTGGTTCTTCTAAGGGGACATCTTTGAAGATGGTTGTTCATATTTTTTCATTCTCCTCATAGTGATGGTGGTCTTTATCCTGTAAACCTGCCCATAGAGGACGATTGGCCTCCTAAAGGGTCTGTGGCCATGGTGGGAACTCTGCTGCTTCCTCCTCCTGTCCCCTGCTAGGCACCAGCTGGGGTAGCGTGGTTCCCTCACTTTGTCCCTACCTGGATGCTCCTGACCTGCTACCTGGTGCAGCTGAGACCTGGTTGACTTAGCTGAGAGATTGCCTTGGGGTGCTAAAGCTTAGACTACCACTTCTCCCATCTTTGCCTAGATCTTTCTCGTGAACCAGAGCACGTTTTTGGCTTTTGTATTCTTCACCCTTGATTGGGAGGGAACAGCTGCTGTGCACATTACTTGACAGACCTAATCCATGTGAAAACACCGCCCTGTAACTGAATACGTTTCAATAACATATTTCGTCATTGTTTATTTTGTTAGAACACTGAAGTATGTGCTTTCTGCTGAATACGAGATCATGTACTAAATCCACCAAGTCCCTTTTCAGTAGTGGTGGCTCTCTGTCAATTCTACATCCCCTCTGGGGCCAGTGGCTCGTACATTTAGCTAAAGGAGCAGGCTGCACACACAGAATACCAGTGAGCATTGGTTGAAGGCTTCTTCTGATCAGCTGATTCGTTTTCTGTGGTAATTATGCCATTATGGTTGATTAAGCTATCTGCTGAGCCTTTTTGGGTATTTCATCCTGTGGATCCGTCTTACCGGATGTACAGATTTTGTCTATGTAGTGATGCTTACAGTCTCTTCTTTAGCATCGAAGTAAATCCTTGTGGTTTAAAAAATTCATAATGCAACGTAACACTGATGGGATGCCAACACATCCAAAGCCGTTGAGTGTATTGTCACCTGCATCAGCACTGATTGTCACTGAGGAAGTCTGTTTTCCAACCTGTGGATCAAGATAGCTTAGCTGAAATTTTGGCTGGGTAAACACAGACTGTAGTATCAGAATAGCTGATGGTAGAGTTGTCCCTGTCTCTGAGACAGCACAAAAAAAAGAATCAATGTATTTTACCAAAGATTTTAATGCTTGTTAGATACTCCAAGCAAAAGGAGGCAACATATGTTTACAAGTTTGGCTTTGTGTTACTCACCAGTTGTTACAAAATAGGTTATACATCCTCTACTTATCCCCCTGAAGATATGGGGGAAGGGGACAGAGAAATACTTCCACCATTTTTGCTCACCCACACAGTTCTCTCAACAGTGCAGTGATAGATGCTTTGGACTCTGTGTGACACTCTCTTTGCTAAGCTGACCCAGAGAGAAGACTGGAAATAGTGGGAGAGATCAAAGTTAACGAGGTGTTCTGTGGATTTGGCGTGATTGTGGGTGACTGGAACTGTGGTTGCTTCCTTAACCATTCCACATCAAGAAAGTAAGAAGGGAGCTGGGGAGATAGCTCCACAGACTAAGCACCTGCCTGGCAAGTCCAAAGACCTGGGTTTGATCCCTAGTACTACATGCTGTGCCTGCCTCTGGCCCTGAAATCGAGCATTGTGGTATAGGCCTATAATTCCTGTGCTGGGGAGGCTGAGACAGGGGGATCACTGAGTCTGAACTGTGTAGCAAAACCCTATACCAAATAAATAAATTAAAGATTAAAAAAGAAAGTAAAAAAGGACGGCCCTGGAGTTTCATCTCGGCCCCAGCATATCCTCTGAAGGAAAGGCTTTTGCATGCTGAGGAGTAGAACCTGTGCGGGCTAGTTTAAGTGATGGCATGTGTCACTGAGTGAAGCGAAGGAACCAGGAAGCACCTCAGACGGCGGGAGTTCTACATGGATCTTGTGAGGACCGCCCCTGGGAATGGCAAAGCCATCATGGTTCTTTCCAGTGCGGTGCCAGGCTCCTCCCCATCACTTTCTCCATGTCCTGACTCTCTTCATACCAACAGTGGCTGCTGGCCTAGCGTGTCTGGGCGCAGCTTGGACTTGAGCCAGGTCTCGGCTTCCGCTTAGCACGCGTGCTCTGTAATTCTTCTCCGAGCTCCATCTACCTGGTTGTTTTCTGAGTCTTTAGCAAGGGGGAGCTGGGGACTCTGCTGCCTTGTTTGGCTTCAGAGAAGCTGGATGGAGTGAGATAGAGAGGCAAGGCTTTGAGCACAGCAGGGCCGTGGAGGGCAGTTCTGCTGAGGGATCTGAACAGAGGCTCTTGGCACTGAAGGGCTGGCCCCAGTGCCTTCCTAAGCTTCTCAGTACGGTTAGCGCCTGCAGCATGAGACCGTTGCTGCGGGTCTCCTGCTCAGTGACTCCTGCGGGTGCGTTAACCACTGCTTGGTGGCTGTCTCTTCTCCAGGAAGCAATGCCTGCGTGCCCAATCCGTGCAGCCTTCTGTGCCTGCCCAAGGCCAACAACAGCCGAAGCTGCAGGTGTCCAGAGGGCGTGGCCAGCAGTGTCCTTCCCTCTGGGGATCTTATGTGTGACTGCCCTCAGGGCTACCAGCTAAAGAACAATACCTGTGTCAAAGAAGGTGAGTCCCTTTGTGTTGTTGCCCTTGTTCTCTTTCCCTTTGTGCCACCTTCCCTTCCTGATATTGGAGAAAGTACCAGGTGAAAAGGGAAGTCACTAGATGCCCAGAGGATCCTGGTTTGGGTGCTAGGGGCTACAGCCCTTCAGTGCTCATTCAGAAGAAGCCCAAGCTTTAGAGGTCATAGCTCTGTCTTTGGGTTTAATGTCAGCTGACACAGCCATCCTCTTGTGGCTTCCCGTCCTCACACACATCTGAGTTCTGCAGCTTCTGTTTCTTATAATTTGGACCAACTTGCCTTGAAAAGTGTATCTGGCTTGACTCTCTCAGGGTAAACTGCTGTCACCCACCAGTCATCTCTCCACCACCTTCAGCCCAAAAGGGCTGAAGATTCAGACCTGGGTTCAATAAAAGCCTGAAAGTCTTGGCTTCCAAGCCATTACCACACAGCCTTACTCTCTCCTTCCTTGCAATTTGAATACATGAGTTTACAATCTTTTCCTCTGAGACTCTGCTTTTTTTTTTTCTACTTCTCACCATTACTGCTGTCTCAGTCCTCAACCTCATTTTTCCGTCGTACGTCAAACCCCTAAAGGAAGCTTTGCCACTGAGCACATGAAGTGATGGCCAGAATTCCTGCCTGGCCTTAGGTTCCAAGTTCTATTTTCTTTGTAATCCTAACCTCGCTTCTCACAGCAGCCTTGGAGGCCAGGCCAGGCAGACACACAATGGAGGCCTTGTAGTCCATCCCCCTTAAGAAATACAATGAAAAGAAGATGGGCCATCCTTCCTCAGAAACAGGAGACACTCAGGCTCTGGATGTCATCTAACACTGTTTGGGAAGAAATAAGAGTCAACTCTGAATTCCAAGAGGAGGGCAAATGGCTCCCTGCTTCCCCCACTAGAATCATGCAGATTCTCCAGACAGGGTAATCATCCTGTTCCCTTGGTCTGGCTTATCAAGGAATGCATTCTTCATGTATGAACACTTGTTTTAAAGAGTAATGGAAGGCTGGGGAGATAGCTCAGTAGAAAGAGCACTTGCCCGGCAAGTTCAAGGTCCTGGGTTCAATCCCTGGTACCAGAAAAAAAAAAAAAAAAAAATAGAGGGCTGACAAGATATCTCAGCAGACTAAGTGCCTGCTTAGGCAAACACAGGGCTGGAGCTCAATCCCTAGCACCATGTGTCGCAGTGGCCCCATTCAGGGACAATGGAGTCTGAGCGTGGTGGGGCACACCTGTAATCCCAGTGCTGGGGAGGCCAAAAACAGGAGGATCACTACAAGTCTGAGCTGAGTAGCGAGGCCCTGCACAGAATTAAAAACAAAAGAAATAATGGGGGACTGGGGAGATAGTTCGGCAGTCTAAGAGCTTGCCTCACAAGCATAAGGTCTCGAGTTTGATCCCTGGTACCACATGCCATGCCGACCTGAAGCTCAGTTTGGTGGCACATGCCTATAATCCCAGTTCTGGGAAAGCTGAGGCAGGAGGATCACTATGGAGTCTAAAATGCATAGGGAGACCCTTTATCAACAAGTAAATAAAATTAAATTAAAAGAATAATGGGGCAGAAAAAATTCTCTCAGTAGTCTTAGTGAGCCACCAGAGTATTCAATTAAATAACTATGGATAGATAGTGTGTATAATTATATACTGATATTCGTAGGTGGGCTGATTCTAGGATTCGAAGATTTCTTTGGATACTATATGCCACAGATGGTCATAGCCTTCATACAAAATGATATAGGATTTGCACATAACTTACACACATCCTCCCGTATGTGTTAAATCCTATCTCATCAATGTTAAATTGCATGTAGGTTACTTCTATCTAATACAATCTAAGTGGTATGTAAATGTGTGTGCCACATCAGGTAGGGATACCGACAAGAAAGTCGTCATTGATACATGTTTAGTACTGACACATCTTTCCCTCAAATATGTTCAGTCTGTGGTTGGTTCAATCGGTAGATGTGGAACCCATATCTCTGTATATTTCAGTCCTTTTTAGATACAAACCATGGAGAGGTTGCTTGTGTGATGCGTATAGCTAATGCTGTTCTGCTTTCTTTGCCTCCAAGCAGACTCTGCTGTCGTCATTATCCCTTTTCACCATTATAATCACTTCTCTTTTTTTAAAAATTAACTTTATTGGTACACTATTGATATACACAGTGATCACATGCATCATGGGGATTTTGTACCTGTGCATAATACGTCTTTATTCTTCATTCTCTGCTGTTGACCTCGCTGCCCTGAACATACCTGTTCTCGTCTATAATCACATCTTAATTCTCCTTCTGACCTGCTTTTGCTCCCAGTATCCAGGAAGAAAGCAGGAGGAAGCTGCTTTTCCTTGTATGCTTCCTTGCTTGCATTCCTGTGAGCTTGGTAGTCCTCCTCACCCTAGCACTCCAGGCCCAGTGTTATGTGAGGAAGGGAAATAAAAACTCAGAGTCCTGGGATCTGGCAGGAAGAGTAATACTTACCTCATTTCCTCCCCTTTTAGAGAACACCTGTCTTCGCAACCAGTATCGCTGCAGCAACGGGAACTGTATCAACAGCATTTGGTTGTGCGACTTCGACAATGACTGTGGGGACATGAGCGACGAGAGGAACTGCCGTGAGTCTTCTGGCTGAGTCTTACTTGGAAGGCTGGTCAGCTCCTCCATCAGGGGTGGCTTGGCTGACAGAGACAGCGAGTCCCACATGCGCGTACACTGAATTAGCTTCTACACACGCGTTTATTTAATTAATGCACTGCCTACTCATTGCAAGGGACTTATTGTAAAGGTCCATGGTGCAGCTGACGCTGAGCTGATTGACATTTGGGGTTCTAACCTTGGTTTTGGTCCTGTGTGAAAACTGGTAACATGGTGTGGATGACCAGGTGACATTCTTTGATTTGTAAATGTAATGTTCAGCCTTCCTAGAGATAGGCAAGGGGTGTCACCTTTGGGCTGTGCCAGTTAGGTGGGGTCAGCTGCCTGCCAGGCTTCCACAAGGTTGTTATAATTGATTGGTGATACAGAGTTTGGCCTGGCATGTGGAGATCTTGGTAGGTGTCCTATGTAAATGTCATTGTTACGTTGAATAGTTTCAATATAACTATTCTATATAAGGTCCAAGTAGAACATGTGACTTTGCTTCACAGGATTTAAAGAAAACAGAAAGTATTTAAGTAGATAATTACTCTATGAACTACAGATCTTAATAGCTTTGACCTCATCTTGTCAAGCCAATGCTTTACCCCCTGTCAGTTGTTCGTCCAGCCAATGTGTGTTTATCGAGCACTCTCTGTTCCTTGCTCTGTCCTGGTGATTAAGATGGAATAAGGGAGTTTACAGTCTGAAGGGCTAGTTTGAAAGACTAAGCCCCAATTATAGCAAGCAATGAGTGTGTGGGCTGGGGAGATAGCTCAGTGGACTAAATGCCTGCGTAGGCAAGCACAGGGACCAGGGCTTGATCCCGACACCACATGCAGTGCTGGCCCCACCCCTGGGTGTGCTTAGCCTGCCTCAGAGACCAGGCATGGTGGTGCAGGCCTGTAATCCTAGTGGTGGGGAGGCTGAAAACAGGAGGATCACTGTGAGTCTGAGCTGTTAGTGAGACTCTGTGCCAAATACATAGAAACAAACACACACAATTGAGAGCTGTGATGGGAAAGCACCCTGTGGTACAGTAGGGCATCCTAATCGATGGCCCTGAAGGCAGTGTGGCTGCACCAAGCAGAGATGAAAGGAAGAAAGCCCTGGGCAAGGGTGTGGCTTCGTGAAGGGCAGAAGTCCGGGTATCAGGACTTGTGTAGGTCATTGACAGTGAGCCTAGCTCTGCAGGGGTCTTTGGACTCTATTGGAAAAGCAATTGGCAACCACTGAACTAGCATGATGGAATGTTACCTTTGGAAGGTAAAGCTGTGGGCAGAATGAAGTGAAGCGAGAGAGTCTAGAAGCAGGGAAGCAGGAAGCCATCGGAGGCTCCTTCTTCCAGGAGGTTGCCGGTCCTTTCCTAACCTGGAGACCCGTTTACCAATGGTACCGTAAGAATGGGTTAGTGGGCAGCTTTGCATACCTCCCGGTCCCTGGCAGGTGGCTGCAGGTAGGTGTCCTGGAGCAGGCCTAGGTCCTGCGCCTTCACCCAGAAGCAAGTGGCTGTGGAGACACGCAGGTCACGAGCTGCTCTGGGCTCCGCAAGGCTGTGCGCCGCCCCTCTTGGTTGGCAGGAGGTTGTGTACGAGACGCCTTGCCTTTCCTTGGCTTCAGTGCTGTCTCTTATATTCAGGGAAAGGTATCTATTTAGTGACAAGTTTGGAAGGCAGAAGTCTCTCTATGTCTGTCTTTGGCAGATAAAGATGCAGCCATCTCTGCCTATCAGGGACACTGGAAGGTGTATTGGTGAGGGATTAGCCAGGGCTCCTCAAAAGCATTAATAAATGTTATTAACAACACAAGGAAGGCAATGGAATAGCATTTATTACAAATCAGGTTGGTTGGAAAGGCAGCTTCTTAGGTTTTATATGCGAGAAAAGCTGTCTAAGCATATTTAGGCATAAAGAAGCAGAGAGCTACGTACAAAATGTCCAGTAGCTAGGGCTACAGGGTCACTCGCCATCTCTTCTCTTCCCCTGGGCTAAGTGCCTCATAGAGAGGCAAACTGGATCTTCTGTTGGCTCCAGGTTGTGAAGGAAGCATTTCTGTCTTCTCGCTGCCCTCAGCAAGCTCCACCTCTTTCCTCACCTCAGATCTGGGCTTGACCTCGCCGCTTCCTGTGGTTTCAGCTCCTGCTCAGGGAGGGAATGTGGAGCTGGCTTGCTTCCTCCTGCTCTGGTGTCAGTGTAGCTGGGCTGGTTTTGCTGAAACCCCAAAACTTGCTTTCTGCTCTGCACTCTCCCAGTTTTGCTTGGTTCACAGCCCCACCCAACCCATGTGACAGAGGTGAGGAGAGAAGCAATGTTTTGGGAACAAAGCCGAGGGGTGACAGAAAGCCTTACCATGGTTGTCTCCCTTTCTAGGAAGGTATGTGTTTGTCCAGATGCTATGAGGCACCCCTGTCCATAGTCAGGTGGCACAACAGGGACAACATGACGGGATGCTTTGGCCCTGGCGGTTCAGCTGCCAGGGAAGAGCTGAGGAAGGCTGAGGGGGCGGAGCAGAAGGAATGTTGTCGATCGATTTCCCCTCTTCTTAAACAAACTCCTCCAGCTGGGTGGATGTCAGGCAGGAGGGTTTTGACGTGAATCCCCTGCCGCCTTGTCACTTCTCATTCATCCCCTGCCTCCCACCATGAGCTCAGTTACAGGGAAGAAATGGAACCTCAAATAAGAGCCGCTGGGTGTCTAATAGCAGTGCTGCCATTCTGCACTCTGCTGCATGGCACACCCCCACCTGCACCCCAGGATTCTGTTCTGCTGCCTTCTGTAGCGGCCCCTCCACATCTCCAGAGAACAGCCTTCCTCTCCCGCCTCTCTCCTGCGAGGTCCTTCCTTCCTCGCATCCTACGGCTTGTGCCCAAGCTCAGGAGGCTCACGTTCAGCAGAGGGAGAAAATCCAATTGTGGACTCATTCTGATGCCAGAAGGGCATGAAACATGACGAAGAAGAGAAGTGACATTTGTTTAAAGCCCATTATTTTTATATATCCTGTTCAATAGGCTGTGAGGCCAAGCTTGCTTTCTTCCTGGTTTTCACCGTAACGCTCCCAATTTCTGCATTCTGTTATGGAGGGAATAAAGAAAGCAGAGAGGGCACGACCGAATAAATTGTGGGTGGCAGCATAAACTCCAGATTTAGTGTTTCTGACTGTGGTCATAAGTGCGTGGTTACAGGGCCTTACCCTTGTTTTATTTTACTGGTGAGGAAACTGAAGCTCAGGGAGGTTAAAACTGAACAACCCAGAAAGAGGCGTAGGTAGAATTTGATACCCAGCCTTGACTGACTACAGACAGAACCCAGGTTTCTGCTACAAAATTCTACCTGCCCTGACATGGTCTTTCATACCTGCATGGACAGTGAGGTGGTGGCTTCTCATGTGGCATTGGGCTTCCCTGGGGATAGTTTTATATCTGAAGGTTCTTCTGTCATCTATGTAGAAAGATACCGTCATGTGGTAGGACTTCAATTCTGAAGGGGTAGTTGGAGGCAGTCTGGTCCCTCATACTCTCTCACAGCCAGATGACAGTTGCTTCCTCTTCCAGGGCCTGTTTTCTGAAGCTGTCTTTTATCTTCCTTGGTTCTTAATTTCACATTCTCAGGGAACTTATTTCTTCCATTAAGTCTAGGTACAATTTCTGTTGTTACACTTAAAATTTGCTTCTTTCTATTTTTATGCCCTGGGACAGGGTCTTGCCATGTCGCACAGGCTGGCTTCAAACTCATGATGACCCTCCTCGTTGAGCCTCCTTCCTGCTGGGGTGACAGGCATGCACCAAGACAGCTGGCTTCCGCCTGTGTTTTAATCGGGCTTTCCAGTAGAAAGTTGGTGTCTGGGGGGAATGAATTTTACCTAACAAGTATGTCACCTTGTTCCCGTTTTAGCTACCACCATCTGTGATCTGGACACCCAGTTCCGGTGCCAGGAGTCTGGGACTTGCCTGCCGCTCTCCTACAAATGTGACCTGGAGGACGACTGTGGAGACAACAGTGATGAGAGCCACTGTGGTAAGGGCACGCAATGTCCAGAAACCCACCGGGGGGTGGGGGAGGGGTGGTGCCATCACCATGGGTCACGCCAGTGGATGGGATGGACATGGTCATGTCACGCTTCATGACTTTCCAGCCACAGGGTCCTCTCCCTGGTGGCATCGAGGTGTTCACTTCTTGTGTTGTGACAGAACTCTCACTTGCTGTTTTTCATGAAATCCAGTTCTAGAAATATTTGAAGCAGAGTGAATGGGACACTGAATTCACGGCCAGAAAAGACAGAGCCTAAACTCGGCTCCTTGTCGCTTGTTTGCTTCTCTTCGTCCCTTCACGCTACTCCTATTTTGCTTTTTTCATCTGGAAAATGAGGAAAGAGACCTGCTTGGTCTTGCGGAGATGCAGTATGGGTGAAAGGGGATGGCGAGGAAGATTGCTGAGTGGTGTTAGTGGGCGGTGAGCAGCTACGCAGAGTCGGACCCCGCCTTGGAGTGGGCCGAAGACAAGCTGCCCGAAAGCACAGCTTTGCACCTTTGTGCACTGTTTATTCTTTTATGCTGCCCTCCTTCAGTAAACTCTGTCAACAGTCAGTAAAGGAAGCGAGCTTTGGCCCAGCATCTGTTTTCTGAATGGGAATTTACAATTTTAGAAAAGTATGTCACAATGTCAGGGAATTAAGTATTTTCTAGTGTGGTCCTTTTATCTCCACATTGAGCAAGTGAGGGTCACAGGGGCTAGAAGGCATACTCCGGGCTGTCAGAACAGAGTGGGAGGTGACTGAGACCTGTGTGTCCTCTTTGCTCCTCCCGGGCTCTTTCTGGTACACCCTGTTGCCCTGTCAGTTATATGAGCCCTGTCTTTGTGGCCTCTGGTTCTGCCCTTATAGCTGCTGACCACAGAAGAAAACGTTGGGCATTATGCGCAATGCAGCAGACTGGAGAGGCCATAGGCACAGGAGGAGAGAGAGACCAGAGGCCAGACGTCAGTCCAGCTGTGGCGAGGAGTCGTGTGCCGTGCCGTGCCCTCTCTCCTCTCCTCAGGGTCCGATCCAGCCAGGCTTGCTTTGTGAGGGTCAGGTGGCCTGACTCATAGGGACTGAAATAAAGGGGCTGCTCATAAACTGCTTTAACACAAAGCAACTAATAGAGCGCATTCAGGACCACTTTCACATGCGTGATAACCCCGCTTTGGCACTGAGAGGAATTTTTCTCTCTTTTGGTTCTGTAATTCACTCCCCTTGTTCCTGCCTTTACCTTGGCTGTTCTCAGGAGGCTGAAGTGAGCCAAGGTCTTAATTAGGAGGGAGGAGGCACCATGTGGCTCTGTTCCCCCACATCACCCAGCCCCTTCAGGCACATGGGCAGCTACTCAGCAGGCCCTACAGCAGGCCCCCTCCTGATAGTGACCCTGAATCCACCCCACGGTCCCACTTAGTCCCTTCTCTGGTGCAGGTCCTCTTCACACCTCCAGAATCTTTCCATGTAAGTGTCTGCTTCGCTGCCTTCACTGTCAATCTGTCTCTGCTTCATGCTACTCTTATTTTCTGAGTCTGGACAATTCCACTTGAAAGTTCCAAGGCTCAGTCTTTTGGGTTTGCCATTGCAAAACACCTTAGAGTGAGTAGTTTATTAGCCTTAGACAATTATTGTCCTCAGTTCTGGAGGCTGGGAAGTCCAAGTTCAGGTCCTTGTCTGGTGAGTGCCTACTCCCATAGACCATTCTTCTGTACAGCCTCATGGTAGAAGAGGTCAGCAGTTTCTTGTAACCTTTTGTAAGGTCACTAATCCCATTCTTTTTTTTTTGTTTTTTTTTTTGTCTTTTTTGAGACAGGGTCTTGCTATGCAGTTCAGCCGGGCCTTGAACTCACTTCTGTAACCCAGGCTGGTCTCAAACTCACACCTGCCTCAACCTCTCAAGTGCTGGGATTACAGGCATGCGCCACCACGCCTGGCTTCACCAATCCCATTCTTAATCACCTCCAAAAGCCTTCACCTCTTGAAACTATTGCACTGGTGATTACACTTCCACATACGAGTATCAGGGCACATATTCAAACCACAGCTTGTGCTCATGATCTCCGTGGGCCTAGGAAAGATGTTTTGCAGCCACCTTTCTAATCTCGGGGTACACTGGTTGCGAGAGAGCCTGCGCCCTGGCATCCAGTGCGGTGCCCACAGAAGGCCTCAGCTGCGCCCTTGCCGACTTGGAGGCTCAGCGCCCACCTTCCTGCCCCTGAGCTGAGCCTCTGCACTGCAGCAGTGCATGTGGACTTCTTTATTTGTTTTTTCTCAAGTCGCACACTGTGTCTCTAGGAGTGTTCTGTTTCCTTGAAAATGCTACTTTTCGATCACCACCACTGCTGCCGGCTCTGCTCCCATCAGAGCACAGAAGGTGATGGCGTCTGTGGTCTGCACCAGCACAAGAACACAGGCTGCGCCTGCTGCACAGCAGCCCAGTGCATGAGTCCAAGGGTGCAATAATCCATTTGCGTCACACTTGGTGGAAATTACTGTAGATGACCATACCTCCCCAGTTACAGGGCTCTCCATGAAACTTACAGATCGGAAATGACAAACATCCCCAGTCCCGTTCTCTCTATCTGAGCTATGTTCAGGTCATCGGCGACGTGGATCTGTCTCCAGCCCCTGAGCCTTGGTGCCAGGCAGAGTTCTGAGCCGACCGTTGTCTTCACCCCAGTGTTTGTTGTCTCCCCTGCAGAAATGCACCAGTGCCGGAGTGATGAGTACAACTGCAGCTCCGGCATGTGTATCCGCTCCTCCTGGGTGTGTGACGGGGACAACGACTGCAGGGACTGGTCCGATGAAGCCAACTGTTCCGGTGAGTACTTCCCAGGCCCCGTGAGCGGTACCCACCCACTCATGTGCTAGTTAGCGTATATCCTGACCTGGTCATAGAAGCTGAAGTCTGAGAATCAGCCTGGACTATGGACTTCTTCAGAGCTGGGATGAGGCAAGGAGCTTGTGCCAGAATATAAATTAACAGCCTTCTTCCTTCATCAAGAAAGTCTTGGGCCAGTGAGATGGCTCAGTGGTCTAAAGCACCTGCTTAGGCAAGCTCAGGCAACTGCAGGGACCGCAGTTCTATCCCCGGCACCACATGCTGTGCCAGCCCCACCCCCAGGGCAGGCTGAGCCGGAAAAATGTCAGTAGAGCTAAGCAGTGTTGTGAATGATATAGCTGCTTTTATTCTGGTTCACTCTTCTCGATCCTCAGTTCTTTCACCAACAATAAACAGTTCACACATCAACTGCTGTCTGGGATACTAGAAGTAGCACTAAGCTCGCTCATAGTTTTCAAATGGGGCATCACAGGGTCTCCTAAATAATCGAGTCACTTGAGCATGTGCCTTTTTTGAGGTAAAATTTCATTAAGAATAAAGTTAGAGGACCAGCAAGATAGCTCAGTGAATTAAGCGCCTGCTTAGTCCAGTGCAGGGACTTTGATCCCTGGTACCGTAGGCCATGCCAGCCGTGCTCTTGGTCGTGCTGTGCCAGCCATGGAGATCGGGCATGGTGGCACATGCCTGCAATCCCAGCACTGGGGAGGATGAAAACAGGGGAATCACTATGAGGCTGAGCTCTGTAGTGAGACCCTGTACCGAATACATAAACTTAAATAAAAAAGAATACAGTTAGAAGCATCTGTACACGTGTGATGGGAATCACAGGTGGTCTAAGAAGGGGACAGTGTTCTGGTTCTTGCTTTAGGCTCACTCATGCTTGGTACAGTATTTTTATGAATCAGTGCATGACTGGTGACCACATGCATTATGGTGGGTGGCGTAGGTAGGGCTTGGCCCCTGTGCACGTCCAGTATGGTAGCCACGTGCATCACACAGCGCAGGTCTCGGTGAAGGCTCCCTTGTCTCCTTTCCGGTGCAGACTCAGTGTCTGTTGTCTGCTGGAAAATGCTTCTGTGTCCAGGTGTGGCCCAGTATAGGTAGGTGGAGGAAGTGCTGTTAGCCTGGGAAGATACAGAAGCTGACTGGAAACTTTGCATTTAGATGGATGACTGGTTAATAAATAAGAGGGGCACACTTGGGCGTCTTAGCCTGTGACTTGCAGTGCGAGGGGACCTCTGCTGGCACGCAGCCACATCAGTCAGTCCTGCGTTTCAGCAGCATGTGCTGGTCTTCCAGAATGAATTACTAACTTTAGTTCTGCGCGTGGGCTTGTCACACACTCCCAGTTTTATCTCTGGCTCTTTTCTGAGATCGCTGGGGAAATGTAGAGCTCTTGCCCCTCAACTGCAGCCTTGTTCCCATGGCTGTTTATCCGGGTATTTTAGGGATGATTCTCTTTCCTGTATCAGAATGGCCGGAGGTCTTATGTGAACTCATGATAATATGTAATGTGACATTTCATTTCCTGATGTATGGAATTAGCTATGTACACGGCCAGAGAAAGTAGGCTGGGGCCTGCTGACCTCCCTTGCCATGGTGGGTGCATTCCCTATGCTTGCTCTGTTCTACTTTGCTACCCGTGGGCATCTGCGTGGTCCTTATTTCCTTCCACCCTGGTCTAGTGAAAGTCTCTCCATTCACTTTCTTTTCACTACTCCCTGTTGACATTTTATGTGTATTCTTAATATTATTCCCCTCTCCTAGATATGCAAGCCCTAAAATTCCACATTCGTCAGTCAACAAGCCCTAAAATACATACCCACACTTGCAACGCTGAAATACTTAGTAGAACATTTTGCAATTGTCTGCATCTTGTCCTCTGAATAACTATGACAAAGACAACAATATGCAGTGTATTAATTATTGTAACCGTCCTACTGTTCTGAAGCTGTGTCATTGCTATTTTATCTTTTCTTCTCATTAAAATGAATAAAATACAAAATGGAACATTCAGTATTTAGTATGTCAATTTTACAGTTTAAAAGTTGTAAAGTTAGGGTTTTAGGATACATAGCTCAGGGACGAGTGCTTGCCTAGTTGTACAAACCCCTGAGTGCCATCCCTAGAACCAATAAGCAAACAAAGGTGGCAATTCTTATTTTTCTTAATAATCAAACTTACCCCTGTCAGGATGTAACTATTTGGCGGGTTCTTTGCTTCTTAGATCCAGTGGCTTTTTCCATTACTCTCACAATGTGAGTCTGAGAGAGATAAACTCAAGGCTTCTTTAGTGTAACATGTCTTTCACATGTTCCTGCTGGGTTGAACCGCCAGTGGTACATGTATGACTGTCCCATCAGGTAGCTTATAACACCTGCCACGTGATAAATGACCAGGCGTGTAACAGCAGTGGAGCAGCGTCGCTCAGCTGTGAGATGCACGCGTGGTGGTCCTGTCATGCATGTGTTCATGCTCAATCTTGAATCCAAGCAGGCCTGAATTTTCAGGTTTATAATAATTTTCTGTAATTATTCGTTTTCTTTTTGGGTTCTTGTGCTGATTGGAATTCTGCTGTGAGATTATCTGTTAAAATAACAAGACTTTTTGCTCCAGCTGCCTTTATTCACTGCTGTCATTCTGCAGTTTTTCTTACCTATATGTGCAGGTATTTTATTTATCCTAAGTCTTGATTTCTTTTCAAATCAAGTGATTTATGTTTCTCATTGATTCTGGGTTGTGATACCTTATAATTCAGGGATGGCTGTTGGCTACTTTCTCTGGTTTATTTTAAGCAATTACGTAGTATTCGTTGGATTTTCATGCTTTTATTCATGCTTCCTATGTTTAATTTTGCTGTCTCTGTAGGACTCTGTGCTGCAGCCTGAGTTATTTCTTCCCACTTACCTTCTACTTCAAGAATTCCCTTTTAGCTAAATCGAATCCCCTGATTTGTATGTTGAGCTTTTTATTATCGTGCTTCTAATCTTTACATCTTGTTCATCTGCTTTGTTTTAAATGTACCTTTAATTTTTTTCCCTCTATGCTTTGTTTTTTGTGTCTGTCTTGCTATATGTTTTTCTTCATTTACTTCCTAACCCTTGAGTGTGTGTAAGCAAGGAGGCAACAGTTTCCCTCATTGGAGGACGTCATTTGTCTGTTTCACTCTCATAGGCTGGACTAATGCTTTTGGTCAGATGTCCCAGGCGGCCCTGGTAAGTCAAGGAAGATCTAAGTCACAGAGTAAACCTGGGATGTTGGCTTTTAGCAGCAACTGGTGTTTTATCTCCACAATTGTTTACTCTGTTAACCTTGCTGTTCCCATGCTTGTAGTGAATACGCTTGTGTGGAACATTCTTTTTTTCTTCCCTAAACTCTGCAGTCTGGATTAAAGTCAATCTCTTCTATCTTCATAAAAAAAAAAAAAAAAAAAATTAAAACATATGCTGTGGGGCCGGCGAGATGGTTCAGTGGTCTAAAGCGCCTGCTTAGGAGGGCTCAGGCAACTGCGGGGACTGCAGTTCGATCCCCGGCACCACATGCTGCGCCAGCGCCACCACCAGGGCAGGCTGAGCCAGCCACAAAATGAATAAATAAAGAAACAAACAAACACAACAAGCAAACAAATAAATAAATAAAATTAAAAAA